>JAVQJG010164386.1:0-15846 GCA_036024015.1 Craterocephalus amniculus
CACTCACTCCTAGGGAGAATTTAGAGTGCCCAATTAACCTCACATGCATGTCTTTGGGCAGCGGGAGGAACCCACGCAAACACGAGGAGAACATGCAAACTCCACACAGGAAGGCCACACTTGGGACTTGAACCGGCAGCCTTCTCACTGTGAGGCTGCAGTTCTAACCACTACACCACCGTGCAGCCCCAATAAAACCATATTAAACTTTATAGTTCATTTTTTCTTTTTTAGTTAGAAAATGATGATATATCTGTTGTCTCCTCAGGACCTCATCCCCCCCTCCGTTGGACTGGCCTCTGCCCAGCCAGTATGACCATACTGAGCTGAAGCTGGAGGTCCAGCCCAAGTCCTACCACAGGGCTCATTACGAGACAGAAGGCAGCAGAGGATCCATCAAGGCGGCCACTGGAGGACATCCTGTCGTCAGGGTAGGTCCCTGTATAACTTTTTCAGTTAAAAATTGTCCAAGTTTTGTCCTAATCTGTAAGTTTTACTTCTAAAAGAAGATTTTCAGATTTAGACTTGAATGGTGATGGAACCTGAGACAGTTGTCTGTCATCAGCAAGAGGTCACATCATGATCCAGTTTTCAAAAATTAGACACAAACATGAGAAGAAAAATGTAAACCACACATGAGTATTTTATGAACTGTCAAATATTTCCCAGCGGTATGACAGAAGCATGTCAGCTTTGCTCCTGGTGGTTTGTGGGATACTGCTCGTTCATCTGGATTGTCTCTGGAGTGTTGGTGGGTGGGACATGCTTGTGTCAGAAATGGATGAAAAGTAGGCCCCAATTAAATGTAATTTATTTTTATGAAAATTCCATTAAAATTTTTCCAATTTTTCTGTGTTTTTTGGTTTTTAATTTTTGAGAATTCCATTTTTAACATTTAATGCAAATTCAAGCCCAACACAATGTATAAAGTAAGGAAATATGGACATTTTTTGTTGTTGTAAATGAACGTTTTAATCCTTTCAGACTTTTAAACGTGGCACAACTAGTTTTTCCTGTGTCAAGCAGAATGGTCTTTTTCGTTTTTTCAAGGTCAAAACATACTTTTTTTTAATGCAGGTAAGATGTGGCATCATTTGTGTTTGTGACTGAAGGCGGTCTTCACATGCAGAGATCTGCAATAGGTCGGGGAACCTGCAAAAATGACATTGATTAAATTAAAGTTATGAATGAAAATATATTTTTTTGTCTTCATAATGTATGTGGACATCATTGTTTAACTAATCAAGCACTGATGTTTCCTTTATTGCGCAGGTCATGTTGCACTTCCCTCCACACACCAAACAGCTGCAGCAGGAAGATTTTTCTGCTGCAGGTCTTTTGGTGCAGGAGAGCAGATAACAAGAATGGTTAAGGACTTTTTCTTTTTGCCCAGAAACCTCTGAAACAAATAAAGCCCTGAATAGCAAAATACGGGACTATGGAGAGGTAGCAGCGGTTCATTAGTAAGTTTAAAATAATGTTGCAAGTTTTGGACAAAAAAAAACAACATAGGCAAATAGTAGATATTTATTCCGTTGTTATTGTTTCCTTTTGTCATTGCAATGAAAACTGAGACAAAACAATATTGCATTAAATATGAGAATGAATAAAGATAATAAATAATGTAATGAAGGAGGGACGGGGAGAATAAACACGCTTTAACTGGATGTGGGTTGTGGGTCAGGTCCAGATTGACTGTTAAATAAACCGGTTCCTGGTCGGGTTTGGTATATCCAATGGGGTTCGGACATGTGTGGGTTTCTAAAATTGGACCCATGCAGGACTTTGCATCCTTACTTCTTTGGTCAACCTTGTGTTGGCAAAAATCTGCAGAACCTTTGATTGCTAGACACGAAAGTCGTGGGGAAACTGGAGTAAAGCCGTAGCTGCTTTATAGGCCCATTTATGCTCGACGCAGATGACGGATACGCACACGCACAGAACGTTTCGTCTGTCTTTTGCGTCAATTACATGCGTCTAAGCAGTGGAGGGAGTAAAGCATACAAAGAGCGCAGCTTTAGTGACCTGCTGGCAGCTTTTTCTGAGAGAAACATTCCTTAAACTTAAAAAACTCACACATTTTAGGTCAATTGTTGCTATGATCTGTGATATTCCATGTTTATGATGAATTCCGTTTTTAATATCTAAATCTGCGATTCCGTTCATGATTCCATGATTGGATTTCACAGGGCTCTCGAAAGGTTTCTCAGGAGAATGTGTCTGTCTCGAAGAATGTAACACTTTACGAACACATTCATTATTGGGACCTGTAGTGATGTGATATGTCCCTGGCCCAGATACAGCAAAACATTCTCAAACCACGATTCTACCACCACCCTGTTTCACGGATGTCTTTCAAGTTTTAAATCCTTCTTTTTTTTTTATGTACCATTTTTCATTACACCAAAGTGCTGTGGTGTCATCATATGCCCACAAATAATTTTCTACCTGCTTTCTGTCCTGTCCAGGAAACCAAAGAAAACAATCTATGTATGAATACAAAGTATCTTTTCTGGCCCTTGATTCCTCTGCTCATGTCTGAAAATGCTCCACATGCCATGTGCAGAGGGGAAGATAATAGACTTTAGAGAGGAGTTTTAACTAAAGGTTTTTGAATAAATGTGTTTAAATTTGACATGGTCCAACAACATTGCTAGTCCATTATCCTTTTAAGGCAGATCGTTATATTTTCTGATGCCTGTCTGACTTCATCACAGTGACCTGTCATTAGGGATGTCAGAAAAAACTCATTCACATAAATGTCTCCATTTTTTGTTTCACAATTTTAAATAATTTTTTGTTAAGAAGAAGTTGGTTTTTCACCAACTTTTGTGAATGTTTTCTTTTTTCTTTCTTTCTGTTTTCCAATTTTTTTAATTAAATTTTTTTTTTTTACAAATTTTACTTGTCTTGTCAGACTTTATAGAAAGCAGCATAATGGTCTGGTTACTGTGTTGTGTTTTCCCAATTTATATTTGCGTGCCTTTATTTTCGAGAGTGCATAATAATGAGAATATGTCCAATAACTGAGTCGTCAGTAACTGAACTGTGGCTGCTAAGAAAAAAGCTGTGTGTTTTAGTCCTAATACCCTTTCACAGGCACAAGATGTTTCATGTCACTTAAACACATGTGAAACATTGCTGTAACTGTTGAGGTGTTTGTCATCATATGCAGCTGTTCATCAGAAGTTTTCAATTCTGTCTGCAGCTGAAGGGATACAGCGAGCAGCCGGTCACCCTGCTGTTGTTCATCGGCACGGCGGATGACAGATGCCTTCGTCCTCATTCTTTCTACCAGGTCCACCGAGTGACAGGAAAGACCGTCACCACAGTCTGCCAAGAGAAAATCATGGGCAGCACCAAAGTCCTCGAGATCCATCTTCTTCCAGAAAACAACATGTCTGTTAGGTATCACATGGAGCAAAACTAGCTCTGTTTCTGATGTATAAAAAGAAGCTAACACTTTATCAATGTACAAACAGCCAAACATTCCAACTTTGACCACTGATAAAGGTATCGATCACTAACATCGGCCGATGCCTTCCTGAGATGTTCACCCTCTATTAAAACATCTGGAAATGGCTAGGGTTCACTTTTTACCTTCCACTGTGGCACAGTTCCTCATCAGATGTGCCTTTACTTATACGTAGGACTACTCCACTCATTCTGTGGAGTCCACAGACTACATTAGTGATGTAGTCCACAGTGTGGACTACATTACTAATTCCTAGGTCCTAGTGCTAATTCATAGGATTACTTTGCTGGTTTCCTACGACCAGATTAATCCCTCACTGATTCTTGAGTATATACCATTGTTAGTTTTTCACACTTTCTTCTTTTTTAGCTTTTTAAGGAATATTTTTTAAATGTCTCTGGTCTGTGGTCAGAAGTTGCATATCTTTTTGCATATATTATTTGTTCTCAGCGAAGGGTCACGAAATTGATCAGTCCGAAAGAACTTTAAATACTCCAAAAATTGTTAAAACTTACACTGGGAATTTTTTTAAATATGCTTGATTTGAACATCAAACAGTATTTTACATAAAAGGCTTCCTATTAAAGTTGTTTCCACAGTTTCAGGCAACACGTTAGATTGTTTCATAAACCTCATTAAATCAGATAAAAACATGGTCATGGTAACATGGTATATACCCATTGACCCATATTTTGTCTCCATTACTATAGTGAATTCTCACTACCACGCACATTCTGGTAACTTTTTGATATTTTAGAGAAACTTTCAATATTTCCACGGTCACATCTGGATCATATCAACACGGTTTCTTTGCTATTCTAATGTTTAAAATCATGGTTGACAGAATTTAAGCATTTATTGAGGTTATTGAGATTTATAGAGTCTGAGGCAAAACTAGCCAAATATTAGGACCTTTGTTTGTTTTGGAGGGAAAATACCTGCTTTTTGGTCCACTTCGTTAAATTCAACGTCTGACAGAGTTGATAAATCCAGCAATAACCACCAATAGGATAGGCAAACTGTAATGGTTACTGAAAAGCGCTTACTTTCCCATGACCTCCGTGACATGGGATTTAAAGACAGCTGGTCCACAGTCTACAGGGAGATGTATGAGCTACTTTAAGTAGTTTAAGGCAGACAGGATGTTTTCCACAGCACAGAAACTATTTCCTGACTTTGGCTTGGAAAATACTTGAAATGACACTGATAAAAAAAACTCAATGAAATGTCTTCAAAGTGGTGAATAATGATGATACTGTACTACTACATTGTGATGATCTGTCTATCTTTGCTTTTTTCCCCTCCAAGCATTGACTGTGGCGGCATCCTAAAGTTGCGTAACGCTGATATTGAACTGAAGAAAGGTGAGACGGACATTGGGAGGAAGAACACCAGGGTTCGGGTTGTGTTCAGAGTCGCTATCCCTCAGCAGGACAGCCGGATGCTTTGGTTGCAGACTGTTTCTGTTCCTGTGGAGTGCTGTGAGTGAATCCCTTCTTTATCAGCTCTACATTTTAGCTTTATCTCAAAACCAGATTTTGAATAACAAGCAAGTAGGACTTACAGGGAATGTTTAATGTCCTAGCACAACGATCAGGTCAGGAGCTTCCTCAGGTGGAGAGCTTCAGCCCAGCCAGCTGCTCTGTCAACGGGGGAGAGGAGCTGCTCATCACTGGATCTTACATCACTGCTCAGTCCAGAGTAGTTTTCACAGAGAAAGGGCCTGGTAACGTCCTTCAATGCTCATAAACGCATGTACATCACATTTAGTCGGTTTTAAATTTCATTAGCTGAGTGGTGTTTGTGAGTTTACATTTTTTGTCCCATCAGATGGAAGATCCCTGTGGGAAATGGAAGCCAGAATTTTATCAGAAAATAGTAATGAGGTAAGTAAAAGTACTAAGCAAACAGGTCCTCAGAGACTCTGACATAATTAGAGTTAAATTAATTAATTAGTGATAATAGTTTACTTGAAATAATATTAAATTGGGGCATCTTGAAAATGTATATTTTCTTCAAATATAAACTTTATTGTGCAACATAATAATGACTCCTTAGCCAGTGACACATAAATGACCCCTGTAAGCTCTAAAGAGGACAGACAGCAAATTGAGATTTTTGTCATTTTCTCATTTATGAAACAGATGAGATGGTACGATGATTTGTAAGTTCACTGCAGATGTTACACAAAATGTTGGTCACTGAAAATCCAGCTACTGTGTATTTTATTATTTTTCATTTCTACCATTGATGCAAACTTATTAATTGCTGCAGTGCCCAGTTGCTGCAGGGTTCAGAAAGGCTGAGGAGGTGTCAGTATTTTCTGATGTGGAGAGAGATATGGTATAGCCTCATTTTTCAAAAAAACAAAAAAAAGAAAAGAAAAGGCAACCTTTTGAACTCTCCTGTGTTCTTGTAAATGACATGTGCTAAACTTAACTTTGCTGGTGGAGTAACGTGTGAAAGCTGACTGATAGGTTTCACCTCTGTTAAGGCCTCCTTGGACGGTACTCTGTTGGAATGTGTTTCGATCTCAGGCTGAATTTATAATTTGATCTGTCTACCTGTGCAACCTCATCAAAAAGGAATGCCACGCTGATTTTTCATACAATTCACAGTGTTCTGCTTTTACTATTAGATAGTTTAAAGGTTGTAAATCCACACAAGTATGGTTTCATGAAACAGTGTCGCAGAAGCTTTGTGAGAAGGTCAAACCTGTTGGTGCTGGGATGTAACGAAGGGTCTTGGTGTTTGTTGGAGACCAAAATTATTTGTTGAACTTATGTTGGTCTTTTTCCACCTCCAAGTTATCCTCTGCTTCTGTGTCCAATTCAGAGGAGGACGAGTTGTCCTTGTCCTCAGCACAAATGCTGATGTTAAGACTCTCCTGCATACTGTTGTATAATGACTATTCCTGCACTACAGTTCATTTTTATAACCAATTACTTGCATAAACTACTTGACTAAAACCAAAACAGGCCGGTTTAGCTTTGATGCAAGTACAGCTGATATAACAGAACCTGAGCAAAAACCAAAACAAAATCCAAATTTGTTTTGATTCTGGCTAAACATCTACCTAAGTAAGAAAGCTAAACAAGTCAGTATTTTTGCCTTTGAGGTGTTAAAGGAGGGCTTCTTAGAATTTCCTTACTGCGTTTGTTTATAAAGTAGTGTAGCCTTTGAAGAGAAAAGACCTATGAAGTTGCTCATATAAGTCACCATTTGTGATGCAAAGTTATCATTTCAGTAGTAAGGCACCATTGGATAAGACGATAAATACAATGTATTTTGTTATGGTGTGAAAGATTTAAAAAGTGAACAGTTGCCCTTCAAAATAAAAATTTTATAGAAATGATTGTATTAACGCATGTAAAGATTAATGCAGGATCAAAAAATGAATTTTCAGTGGTTTTCAAAGGCAGAGAGCGTGGCCTTAGGATCAAATGTGTCAGTTTTTGCATAGCCCAGCCATTTTAAGCAAATTGAAAGGAATGAGACACATTTATAACACATTTTAGAAATAATTATCCTCCAGCAAATTTCAGCTATTTGCATTCAATTCCAAAACAGCCTGAAAATATGTACTCGGGTTAAGGACCAAACTGAAAGCTTTCAAAATCTTTCTTCAACACATGATTTAAAACCTAGTGATTTTTACAGGTATTTACAAGCCAGAGCCTATTATATCAGGGGAATTCACATAAAAAGATGACTTTCGTCCTGCTGCCACGTACAGCTCAATTGTGTTCTGTGCTTGTGTTTCAGTCTAGTATCATGGTGGAGGTTCCTCCCTACAATAAGAGGACAACATGTCCGGTCCTGGTCCAATTCTATATCTCAAATGGAAAGAGAAGACGAAGTCTGATGCAGAGCTTTACCTACTTGCCAGGAGTCAGATGTGACCATCCTCCGTCTGTTGGAGTCAAACAGGAGTGCTGGGCTGGAGATCATATCCCTTACAGCACACCGGATTTCTGTCCTTCCTCCAGTCATGCACCTGCCAATGATCTAATGCTCACCCCAGATGTTGCTGGTTATGATTCCCATGACCTCCCAGAACATCCCCGTCTTCCTTCTCCAAATCCTCCTCGTCTTCACCATCCTCCCTTGACCTCACATCCCGTTCAAGCCTCCTTAATGTTTCCTCAGGCGTCCTCAGTCTCTCATCAGACCTTTATTCCACTCCTGCCTCCTCAGACAGTTACCAACCCGACACAGATTGCCACGATTCCTGCACAGATAACCCCTATTCCTCCACAGGCCTCCTCTGATCCCCTTGAGACCCTGAACATCCCTCGTCACATCTCCTCTGGTGGATCTCTGAGGAAGCCATCTCAGTTTTTAAGTTCCAGGAGTACCTTTAAAACCCCAACTGATCCCGGGAAGGCTTCGCTGCTTTCTGGCTCAGAAGTGCTGAGCATCAAGCAAGAGCCAGAGGACCAGCATAATCTGAGATGTTTGGGCCTCGAGGAAATTACACTGGATGATGGTAGGAAGCAACCTCCCAAATGTTTTAACCTTCTAAGCCAGGGGTCTGCAACCTGCGGCTCCGGAGCCATAAGAGGCTCTTTGGACCTTCCACAATGGCTCTTATAATAACACAGGTTTAAAATGTTAAAGAACCAACTAACATTTTTCAATCTAGATATTGTGAAATATTTTACCTGTTTTTAATCAATCAGTTGCATTGAATTTCCACAACGTAATGACTCTAAAAGAACCAGTAATATTCTTTTAAATCTATTTTTCATGTCATTAGTTTGGAAAGTACAATCTTTTTAAGAAAAAACAACACATTTTCCAAATATCTACATTATATATAGGAATATCTTCTCTTTGCAAAGTTTTCTTTATTTTAAAAGCTAAACCATGAAAATAAGATTGTGGTTCCTCAAAAATGAGAAATTTCTTCTGTTAGCTATTTATCAAAAAATATAACGAGGACAAAATTGGCTATTTGGTTTGTAAGGGTTGCAGACCCCTGTTCTAAGCACTCACCTAACTTAAGACTTGTGGAAGCAGCAATCCCAAGGTGAAGCCTACTAAACTGATGGGGAGAAAGCATCCCATTGCACTCACATGGGAATGTAGCAAGCACATGAGAACAGCATCGCCCACTTTAGAGCTCCTGCTATTTTCTCCACTTTGAGCAAATCCCACAAATAAGGTGTCATTTGGAAGAGGAACTTTCAGGTTAAATATTCCACAATAAACTGTTTTAAACTGTTTGAGAGAAATGGTGGCATAGATAAAAGATTTTAAAAATGTTTTTTAATGAAAAATAACACTAAATCTAGTTCTTCTTCAGTTACTGCTTCAAAAAACAATACACTTTGTACCAGGTAATGCATGACTTCTCTGAAGGGAAACTACCCCAAACACAAGCAGCTATTGAATCCGTTTATTGTAGATGTAGGCTGGTTTTATCAGCGGTTCATTGTGGGAAATACTTATGTTTGTGCAGGATGTAAAACTCAAATCTCTTGGACTCTTCCAATTTTCTAAACAGGAAGAGTCATGCCCTTCGGTCCTGGTTGAGGTTTGTCCAGGCTAGGCAGCAGGACTTCACTGAATAAGAAAATGTGAGCGAGTGACTTAAGACGAGATACAGAAGTATGCAGACAGTACATTTTAAAGACAGATGCAGTGCGTGCTGTTTGTGCCACGGCTACTATTCGAGCAGAAGTAGATCATGTCTGTCATAATCGGGGAAGCTGTGGGAGGCCCATCAAAATGTGTAGATAAAGGGGTAAGATTGTTTGTCTCTGAACTAGCGAGGATTTGATTATGTACATGCAAATGTGTAGTTTCCAACATTTTAAAAATAATGAATATCGGATAATGTGGAAGTATTTTTTATTCTACAACATTTGGGACCTTATTTTTATGAAGTGCCATGAAACCAAAACGGGAAACAGCTGACCATTCACAAGTTTGAACAAGACATAGCGAGGCAATGTTTTGTTCAAATTTTACATCGGATGCTCACGCTCATGGACTTGGGAAGGAATAAACAAGTCAGACCTGTGCATTATGTGGTTTTAATGCACAACGCAGAGTCTAAATGTCCACAATGCACGGGTTTGCGCTGTTTAATTGCTTAAAAGGCCAATGCTGGAGCCACATATTTTGTTGCAGACGGGACATAAACAAGTGCAATGATGATGCTGGCAGAACGGGCTGCGAGCTTCCTACTCCAATCAGTTTGCTCCTGCGATGCAGCATTGCCTCCAGGAGTCTCAGCTAGCAGCAGTGGCCTCCAGTTCCTCTGGTTTGATGTAACACTTCTTCGGGGAAGCTTTCATCTGATCTTTGTTTCTCTTTTTCCGGGCGCTGGCCATGGTGTAAATGGTCATCCAGCGTTATGCAGGGCAGCCAGTGGTCTTCTTGGAGATGTTGACTGATTAGCCACATCAAGCATAGACTGAAGGTCCTATGGAGAGTGAGCCACAAAGCACAGTCATCTGCACACTGCAGCTCGAGGGCTTGCTCTTGAGATAGCTTGGTGGTGGCTTGGAGTTCCTGATCTTAAAGAGGTTTCCGCCCAGTCTGAAGTCCACAAGAACACCGCTGCTGTCCTCAAGCTCTTGTGCACAAGCCCAGGCTACTTGCCCACAAGAGAATGGCGTTCCACATTTTCAGAGCTAGCTTTTGCAGCTGATAATGGATGACCAGTGCCCCTGCCTTCAGCTGCCACCCAGATCACATGGCAATTGATCCCTACGTCACCCCCCAGACGGGGTGAGCTCAGTCTTTATACTTCCATGCGTCGTTTATGTTAGTACGACTAACCGGTTGGCAGCACTTATGCAGGGCTATAAAGTTGTTTCTAACTATCAACATGCCCTGAACACCTGCAAAGCCTTATTTCAAAAGCCTCTGCAACATCTAATGTTCTTGTTCCCATCTTCATTCTTCTACGGTTTTTCTCTTCCCATTTATCTTCTTTTTCTTCCCTGGTTTGTATCTGCTCCACTATGCTCAACACTGCCACTGCGGTTTCCAGTGGTATTGCTCTATCTTCTGCGTTGAATGACAAATGCACAAGGAGCCTAAAAACGCACCAAATGCATACGTAATTGATGCAGAAGATGGACGAAACTTTCCGTGCATCTGCGTAGCCGTCATCTGCGTCGAGCATAAATGGGCCTTTAGCCAGGCCAGGCTTCATGGGCATAAGCCCGGCAACCAGGCGGTTAGCTTTGTACCCCCAGGTGTGGCTCAAGACCAGGAAACCAGTGATCCCCATCCGGGCAAGTTGAACCTGAGTCCAATGCTGTTCTTTTTCATAGGGGTCTTTTGAACCATGCTTCTTATGGTCCCTTACCTCAAGACCTGTAAGTCAAGTGTGACCTTCAACTTGACTCCCACACATCTTGATTGTGACATTTCTGTAAAAGTCTTATGGTGCGTTCAGCCTAAATTGTCTTAGGTTTTTTTCTGAGCACAAGTGTCTGCTGGTATTTCAAAAATTCCATGAACATTGTTCTCCTTTTCTGATGCCCAAACACACGATGCTCTAAAGCCGTAATCACACTTCAGACCGCTTGTTTCTACAGTGTTTTTTTGCGCTTTCCTGTGTTTTTACCTCCAGCTACCGTAGCGGTGTCACTGATGAAAGGGTTTATAGGTCAGATGTACCTTCATGATAACTGTGGAGGGAGTGAATGCTAAATTAATTCGTTTAGATGTTATTTAAAAGAATACTTTACTCGAAATGACATAATTTAATATATTTTTATAAGCTAGCTTGCAGCACATGCATTTCCCCGTTGCGCATACATGATGCTACGGAATTGATGGTGCACGCGTGGTAGCACCTTCTGGGCATTCTCCGCCTATAGATGTTTATGATGCGCAGAACGCGCCACCCCCAGTGTGCTGCGGCTTCCGTAGCATCATGAAGGAACAATCAGGGAATACAATATGCTACGGTTTAGGCTCTAAAATATACTAAATTACGTTATTTTTATCAAAGTATGGACGCTACCCACTCAGGACACTTGGATTACATTAGATGAGCAGTATGGAGGAATACTGCCACGTTTTGGGGACTTTTATGGACCTTTTTGAACAGGCGCCGTTCAACACTATAACAGCATCAATGCAGAACGAAAACCTCCCGACATTTCTGGCTGCATGATAAATATCAAAAAAGTGTTCCCGAGTGTTAATCAGCATGAGGGTGAGTAGAAAATGAAGGCACATCATTCTTAGGGTGAAGTGTTCCTTTAATCTTGAAAGTCTTCATAATTAGGAAAGTGTTCTTTTGATCCACAGGTGCCAGATGTCCAGGTTTATGGTCCGCTAACACTGTGCCTTAGCTTTAACCTGCCTACCTCCATAACCCCATTAGGTCCTGTTTGCTCCAGGTTAGCTTTGTTAGTTCAGAGTTAAAGTTAGCTTACAGCTTCATGAGTCAATCATCTGTCTCCACACTCCTGCCACCTATGGGTCACGTGAAGGAAGGTTGGTTAATATTTTTACAGTCACTGGTGTGACATCATGAAAACTCCTCCATCCTGGTTGATGGCATCCTTGGTCTGCTTTTTGATATGCTACTTCCTTATTGCCATAGTTTATATTTGTCTCTGCTCTGATGATTTTCATGTTGTCTAGGTTCATGATGGGGCTATTTCATTACAGTGATCAAATATATCTGATTTTAATTTCTTTTGTTCTGTTTTTTTTTTCTCATGTGACCTGTCATGCTGTCTCCTTTCACTTTCTTTTTGCTGTTCTTTCTTTCATTTGTTAAAAAAAAACTTCCTGTTTTTCCCATGTTTCATGGCATGATTTGCAAATTATTTCCCATATTGTGATGTTCTAGTAACTATCTTCATTTCATGTGTGGGTTTACTGCTGTGCGTAAAAACAATGTAAGAACATTTTAATACAATGACCAAATATGGCCCCATTGTTGATCTAAAATGATGGGATAAGACAAACTAAAACACACGAACGATGCACTAAGGAGGTGATAGAGCTCAGAAAACTAACTATCATATTTAGGAGTAAATTGGTTTGATCTGCTTATTGGATGAATGTAGCATACATTGTTCTTTCATCTCTCAGAAAAACCTAACAGTAAATAAAATGGAGAAAAATTACACCTAGTCAGATTTTCTAAAATCAAGTTATCATATGTCATCCTGTCTTCATAGAAGTCTAAAACAAGAACTAAACAAATGATTTTCTGATGACTCAGAATATTCAGTCTGTCATGTCTGTAAATGTAATGGTGAAATTGTAGCATGTAACCTTTACTCCTCTCATTTAGCGGGCGTCAAAAACACTCGTACATCATCAATCCCAGCTTCGAGCTGCCGTAGATGTTCCTCCGCTCCATGACCAGACTGAAACAGGTGCTGCTGGCTGATCTCCCCCTGGCTTACTGTCAAATATGAATGACTATTTTTGAATGTGGACGAAAACAAGTTAAAAGTGATGATGTAGACTATTGATTAGAGAGTAGCTGAAGCTGTTAAAGTACTTAGAATGGCACCTTTACTTTGGGTCTGTTCATTAGTGGCTTGGGATATTTCCTATTTTAAAAATTAATTTATGAAATAGATGGATAAATGCAAATAATTACATAAAAAATAAAGAATATTTGAAGCTGTTGGATGCAAATTTGTGACGATGGGTTCAACTTCAAGGGGTTAAAGACCAGCCGGTGTTAGAGCTTTGTCTACACAGACATGAAGTCATACAAATACATAGAGAGGTATAATTTACTGATACTAATATACATCTTGAAGTTTATAATCTTAAGTTGGGAGGATTTCCTCATGGAGGTACGGCTACTTTTCACTGACTCGGTTCCTAGACCCCTTCCTCTGTTGGACTAAAGTGTGTTTTCTCTAAAGGGTTCAGGTTTCACAGCAGAGCTATGAATAAACTACAGACACATTTGTTGCCCTGCAAAATAAAGTCTGCAGTGTTGCTTTCACTGCTGCTATTAATAGTACTGAACTATCATTTCTCATCCTCTTAAAACTCCTCCTGCACAGCATGCCATCTTGTACAGCACCGGTTTATGACTTTATTATTTGTTCACTGCAGGATGCACAATATTTAGTTGAGCTAGTTTGTCTTCTGCAATCACACAAATGTGTCATTTAAAAAAAAAGTATTTTGGAGAAGGCTCTAAAGCTCTATTGTGCCTCCGTGTGGTTGTGCACAGAACTGCAGTACAGGTTTATATAAGAACTCCATCCTTTAATTTCTTAAGTGTTTCATCTGTTTCTGTACAATTCTAGTTATCTGTTTATTGTGTAATTTTACAAAAGCTTAAAGTGATATGGTTGCATCCTGTTATCCAGGTGCGACATAAATCCAAAGCTTTGCATGAAGCATGAAATAAAAGTCCTTAGGATCATTGTGCTTTATTTAGGATAGACACCAGTTCCACAAGGTCACTTTGGAAAATTTAAGTTTTCTTTGCCTAACAGCTGTAGCATTTTTCTTTTATAGCTGACTCTGAGCATTAAATATTTGATTAATTTGTAACATCCACCCATTTAGACTGACTTAGAAACAATTCACACCCTTATAAAATTAACTATTAGGGTGCATTTCTTTTTTACTATATTGCTTAAAATTCGCTTCACAGCCCAGTTTCAGACAGTTAATTAAATGTTCAGCACAAAAATAAATTATTTTAGTGACCTGTGGAATGGACAGGACTGAAAAACACCATCCAGTAATTTTAACCGGCTGCTTCTAAATGAATCGATATGTTGATCAAACTGACTCTCCTCATTGCGCACACATCACATTCTCTCAGGGGCTTGGAGGACTTATAAAGGCAATGAATGTGAGCTAGAGCTTGGTTTGTTACAGTAGCCAGCATACTATCAAAATATGGTATGCACTTAAATGTAAGGGACATTATGGCGGAAAAGAAAGAGCAGAGTCCATCGGTGGCATCAACTCAGGCCTTATCGACACTGAGCCTGGACTTTAAAAAAACATATTTTCTAACTTCCGTCTAGAAAAAAAGGAGAGTCCCCATGTCTTACAATCAAATCTGGATTCGACCTGTTGCTGTATAACCTGCAACCCAACCTGCTTGTAAATGCTTATTTAAGTACACACACATTAAGTTAATTATGTGAGTGTAAATACACTGTCTCTCATTAATTGCATTATTTTCTTTATTTGTTCTTATATTTAATGTGATACTGTTTGGTCTCAGTTTTCATCTGCAGTGAAAAAGGACACAACATAGTAAATAATGGCTTATTTAAGTCCTTTATTAGAAAAGACTTCATTGGACATGACTGTGCAGAAACAAAATCCTTTACAGTCCCTCGTATCTGCTGTTCTATGCTACAAGACCACCATATCTGCAGCAGAGAAATCTATCTCCAGTTGTGCACCGATGTGGCCATGTGGAGAAAACCTGCAGGGCTTTACAGTAAAGGTAATTCTGGTGATGCCATGGTGGTCCTATTTCTGCTGGATAGGCAGATGGGCTCCAGCCCAGGTAAGCCTGAGCATCAAGGCATCCCTGGCTACGATGGGGACAGACGTCTGTGTTATCAGCTCTCTGCTTTCATATGACGCCGCCTTTGTGTGGTTTCCTTTACATTAGCAGAAGCTCTAAAGTGGGTCCTGTTGTGGTGTACAGCACTGAGTCTGAGTTTCTCGCTGTCGGTTTGGTACGGTATGTTAGGATTGCTTAAGATCTGAACAGGACTGAGATGGAGTGGAAAGCTCCATAAAAGTAAAGTCAGCAACATTTCCTCCTAAGTTTGCTAAACTGTCTTCATTAATTCCACCAATTTGTTTTATGCTTTTTTTCTTGCAGTGAACGAGATCATTGACAGAGACATAGTCAGTCTGAGCAGCAGCGTGCAGCCTGACCAGTGTGACCAGTACGACTGGGAACTCAAGTCCACCGACACCCCCCTGCCGTTCTATGGAGACCCTCATTAGTTTCAGCTGATGGTTGTGCAGTGTCCCAAATTGATCTTCAAGTGCCTGAAAACCAAACAGCAGCTTCTTTAAGGAATGTGTGGGCTCCGTTCAGCTGACACCCACGTTGGATTAACGTTTCATTCTGTCTCAGGAATTTACTAAAAACCAACTTGTACCTCACATACGTACCAAAGATTCAGACTTTTCAACCAAATTGGAGGAAATGTAAAACATGACAGAAGGGCTGTAATCTGACTTTAAACCTGTTTGTCTTCACAGACAGTAAAGTTGCAAATAACTTAGTATCCTGTAATTATTTATTGGCCAGTAAAGTAAAATCTATTTTTGATACTCTGTATGTGGTCCAGTAAAAACTGTCCTTCAGCTGATTGCTTTTATATCTTGGTTCTGTTTCCTTCCACTGGCATTCAGTGTTTCCCCTGGAT
>JAVQJG010164418.1:0-10930 GCA_036024015.1 Craterocephalus amniculus
CTTTCGTAAACTAAAATGCCCTGAACTCGTACATATGCGCAATCAATGAGTCATTAATTGTAATGAAATTACCCCTTTTACCACATACTATACCACGTAGAAAACCATTTTTCTTGGAAAGATTAAAATAATATCAGGTATAGTTCCTTTAATATAAGGTCATTAAATGATCTAAAATTTAAGGGTTGCTGGTTGCATTAAAAATATGTTATATATTCTTAGAGACTGAAGACTGTGTTCTACTTTTACTTTTGGCTGCTTTTGACACTGTATATTATGTAATCCTTATCTCCTTCACAGGCTCAGCTCTCTAATGGTTGAGGTCCCACCCTTAAACCTTCCACCTCTGCTGCCCTCCCTTGGGGAGTCCCACAAGGCTCCATTCTCAGACCACTTCTATTCTCTTTGTACCTGTCCACTTAGCACTTATCTAGAAAAAAATATCCTTTTCACATTGATAAATGCTCTGTTTAGCCTCCTACACTGTCTTAATAATTACGATACAGTTCTTGAAGTCATCTCTCACTCCTTAATTATCAAAATCCCATTAAGTACTTATACCCAAAGAAAACCCTTCAGATTTAATTACTCATTTTGAAAAGCAGACCACACATTCCAAAGTTCTACCTATCAAGAATTTAAAAAAGTATATAAGTTTATAACCACTGGGAGATAGAATGTAGTTTCCAAGTTAAAGTCTTAACTAGTGCAGCTTTGAGAAGAAAAGGAAAAAAAAACAATACAGTGAATGAATTAATTCAGTCAGTCAGAACCAGAGGCAGTGGGCCTCTCCCTACGGCTGTGACACCGATATTAGGCAGACAGAGTGCTGGCTTGCCGCCCCACTGGGCTCATGTGACAGGGCTTTAACTCCTCCATCCCATTCCAGGCAGATCTGACTGTTAGGCAACCTATTGAATCCCAGCACAGAGAGCACAAAAGCCTATACATTAAAGTTTTGTCAGTAAGACCTAGGATACAGTCTGAGCCGCTTCACTGCTTTATAATAGGGCTGTTACCTACACCGACCACATATGGTTTAAAGGAGACTTGTGAGCAGGAGAGGTATGAGCACTCACACATGGGGTACAGTGAAACATATGCTTAGATGTGGGCATGTACAAAGTGTTTTCCTTACCTCATATTCAAACGCCATCACTTATTTTCCTTCTGCAATGACTCTGTTTTATTTCAGCATTCATCTTATCTGCCTCCTTCTCTGCTTGGGTTCACGTGCACGCCCAAACACCATTCTAATTTATTTAAAAGGGTCACATCTTATTTTCTTCTCTGCTTTGCTTTTCAAAACAGAAGGCCCGCTTATTGAGAGAAAACCATCTTAATATCTTTGTGTGCGTTGGTGTAACATGGTTTGTAAACCGTGTGAACCTTTTAGTGTTAAAAATAAGTTCAAATGCACACGCAAGTATCTAGAAATTTTACACAGACTCTTTTCTTTTACCTTGAACCTCACAAATCGAATGCGCTCGTATTCAAAAAGGCTCCTACGCGGACATATACGTGTGCATGATTCACTTGGTATGCAACAAAACAACATTCACACACAGATCGGTTTGCAAGTTCCCAAAGGGTTTTGAGAACTTAAATATTTAAAGCTTCCAGGAGCCTGGCAGCTTGTAAATATATGGTGCGTTTAAGTGCTAGTGGAAATCTTGGTCATTTGGCCTTTGTTTCCTGTCAAGTTATTTCAAGGCTGGTAAGATGCTTTCTGTGAAAGAACAGGTTGCCCTTCAATAGATAGATAGATAGATAGATAGATAAATCTGGTTGACATTTGTGTAAATAATCAGAAGCTTTATGAAACAGCACACATTAATAATTCATAAACAGACCTGCTTATGTCACAGAAATAATGATTGTGTTACTCTAATGATAATGTTGTAATGTAAGCGATTGAAACCCCTTTTAAAGCAATGAGACATTGACAAGACCGGACCGTTTAATTTCTCAAGAAGCAGCTCAACGTATGTGACGTACGGTGATGTCATGTGACTTTAACTAAAGCATCCAAAGCAATGCTTGCCTCACAGCTCTTCTGCTTTAACAATGAAATATATTTTATCAATAATTAAATGAAGCAAACACCGCAGTGATGAGCAGAGGAGCAATAAAGGTGAACTTCTGTTTGATGACATGAAAGCTTATCTGCCGTGGGTAGTCCTGCTTCAACTAAACATTTCAGCCAATGTGAGATGTTTCATTAAGCTTCCAATCATTTTATTCAAAGGCTGTTCTTTTAGGAGCCTTTTAAAAAATGAAATTACTACATTTCTGAGGTTGAAGGGGAAAACTTTGTGTGGGATTTCAATGTTGGTGCATTTTTGTGATTGAGTAAAATTATTTTGTGCATGCATTTGCAAGTACCTCAAGTTATGCACAAAATGGTTTACACACTCACACACACAATGACGTTAAGTCCATTTTCTCACATCTGATCGCCATCGCTTCGGTGCAGACGCCCGCAGGTGATTCCACGTCGAAACCTGTGGAAGCAGCATTTTTTCCAGACCATCACTGAGAGGTCTGGGGGTTATTTTAGAGTTTAAAAGCATGTATTTAAATTAGACATGGCTTTTAATTATTTTGTCGCAGTGTAATTTCTTTGCTGAGGGCAGTCTAGTCTTTGCTGAGCCTGCATTTCCATAATTCCCTAGTATCTCCAAGACACCTTCAAAGTCCTCTCATGATAGGCTGCATATATTAATTGAAAATGAAATGTCAGCTGTAAAGGTCCCACGTGCGTTCCCCAGCAAAGTACAACACAGTCACCTTTACTTATTAAAAAAAGCCATATTTTAAATCTAGACGTATTGTTCCAATGGATCCAGTAACAGCTGGTAAACATTAAAGCTGATGGCTCCAGGCAAAATCGCTTGGATTGGATGAAATATTTCCAAAGCTGATGAACCATCAAAATTCAAAGAGGTCAGTGATTGTACTGAGGGAGGAGCAGCCTGGAGGTATTCCCTACCTCCTGTCCTCAGGGGGGCCAAAGCCAAGCATCTGCTATGAGTCTGAAAAGAGACAGTGGAAGCTGAAGCTTCCTCCTTAATTCCCTTTCATTGATTTCAGATGGGACCTGCGACAGACTGGCGACCTGTCCAGGGTGTACCCCGCTCCAGCACACCCGCGACCCAATTGGATTAAGCGGTTCAGGAAATGGATGGATGGATGGATGATTTCAGATGTTGAGAAAGAGACATTATTAACTATACTCACAAGCAATGACTACTAATTAAAACAGTCTGATGCCAAATATAAGAGGTTCTTGGGAAACTTCAAGGGGAACTGGTGTCAGTTTTCCAGAAAGTAGGTAAAGAGAAGTGATATATTTAAAGGATCATGAACGGAGAGTTTCAGGCCGGTTAAATCACACAACCTTTTTTTCTGACTAGCTCAAATTTAGGATGTCTGTTTTCGGAGCCATTTATTTTTTGGCCAAGGTTGAGCTTTTACCTCATCATTTTCTGTGAATCACAAGCCCGATCGAGCGTGCCGGCAGTAAACTACAAATGGAGGCGACGGAGATGTTGGCTAATGGAGCGTACTCTCAGACGGAAGGAAGAGATAGCAAAACAGAGAGACACCGTCATTCGGTTACAAGAAACGAGTAGGAAAACAAATAGGAGGATAGAGTGTGTTTGATGTGTTTCATACAGTCATGATAGCCTTTTTCATATTTTGGGTTTGACTTTCTGTTTTTTCTTTATGTGAGTTGTGATTTTTAGCTCGTTTTCTTGTTCATTTAGTACTTTCTGTCAAACGTGATGTTTGAACCTTTTTTCTTTCACTTTGTATTTACATTAAAGTATATGCCAGTCTTCTTTATCTTCACTACAAATATTAAAAGAAGACTGGATAGACACTGTCCAAATACCTGTATGGAATACTGAGATTAGATCAAGTTAAGGAATGAAGACAAAAATAAGAAGAAATTTCAGTTTAAAATGATCATTTGAAAAAGGGAAAATGTCTTGTAATTTGCATTGATTTGAATAAATTTTCACTCTCTTATGGATAATTGAGTTCAAAACACTGAATTTGTTAAGTGAACATGTGTCTGGGACAAAACAATCCAGTAATTCTGGCTTGATGTTGCAAAAAAATTAACAAGTTCATTAAATTTGATTAACTCTTCATGAGGTTATTGTGGGCAACAAAACAGTTTGTGATTAATTATAAAAAATATGAACATACAGTGGGGGAAGATATGAATAAAAACATGCTATCAAAACATTTTATCACTTCCTGGTTGAGTTTATGCAACAACATTTCATTATTTTATTACTTTAACAACATGAAAACCTTGCACAGCATCTTTACTTCATAGTTTTTAGGGTAATTTCATAAAACCCCTGAAGCTGTAAACTCTTTAAGTAGCTTCATAGAACTCTTAAAGTGCTGAGGGTCACATTTCCCCTTTCACCTCAGATCAAAATCTCACTTAACTCATAAGGCAAAAGGCTGCAACAGTGTTCAATGTTTACTTTTATTTTCAGAAAAAATATACATTCATCGAAGCAAGTAGTATGTACTTCTCATGCGCTCTTTGATCTGTGATGCATTCTGTGGTTCTGATATAGAAAACAGATTCATTTTTTTACTATTTCCACAGTGAGGCAGATTTAAACAGGCTCAGCATGAACAGTTTTCCCTTCATTCTGCTGACAAAGGGAAAGTGTGGTAATGTGTTTTCCCCCTTCCATATTCCAATCTATTGTAGAATGTAATCTAAAGATGTGTGTTGAAACGGATCAATTTGGTAGACAGTTTCCACCTTCTGATTGGATCCAATAGACCAGTGTGCAGGCACCGAGGTGCATTTAAAGTCCATCTGTGATGGCAACCTGACTCGTGAGCAGAAGGTAATCATCCAAAAAATGGATTACATACAGTAGGAAAGGGCTTCAAGGAGACAAAAATTTCTTTAGAAACCAAATTATTTTACAAGACCTGTTTATTGTTTCAGTGCAGCAAGTGTAGCAAGAGTAAAAATGTAAATGTAAAAATGAACCGGCCTTTATAATTAAACAGTTTTTGGGAGTGTGCCCAGTTTTGTATCACCCCTCATAGGGCAATTTAACATCCGCATGTTCAATAAATATCAACACAGCCCCATGCAAGAAACAAAAACAAAACCCAAACCTTGAATAGATAATGAGGAAAATAAGCAGGCACTGCTGTGAAACAAATAAAACAATCTTCTGATCAATTATTAACCCATGAAAAGACAAAAGAAATGCACAAATTTACAAAGAAAAAAAGCCTGCATGCTGTGTAAAAATATTCCCAAAATGAAATCAACAACATGAAACTTAGACATTTAAATATTCGCTCATTTCAGTTTTAGAGTAGCAGCACGAAGTAGGAACAGGGGCATCAAAAAGAATTAAACTAAAAAACAAGTGAAAGAGAATTTGACACCTAATTAGGTCAATTATAACAAAGCTGTGAGATAACAAAAAGAGCATTTCAGAGGGGTAGAGTCTCTCTGACGAAAAGCTGAACAGATATTCAGGGATCTGCCACAAAGTTGTGTCCCAACTTTTTAAATAAAATTGGAAAGCATTGGATAGAAAGATAAATTCCGGTTTGGCAGCCTGACTAAAAACCTGTCTCACCATCTGCCTCACTGGGTCTGTAGCTGTACCACTCATGCTTTCATGAGCTGAAGGCAGGTTATCTAACGTTAACAACTCCTTATAAGGGCATTTAAAGTTATCATTAGGGGATGATCATTGCTATCAGTAATGAAGAGCCACAGCTGATTAAATAAACAAGCATCAAGGAAAATGGAGAAGGTGCAAATTATTAAATCTGGAATTTCTCTGCAGCTGCAGTTCGAGTTGTTTTTCACAGCAGGAGAATCTCCACTGGGGATGCTCTCACAGCGGGAGATATCCCCACAGCAGAGCGTAAAAGAACATAATGCAAAAAGTACATTAAACCATAGTATCTACAGTAAATAAAAACTCTGATGAAGCTTTAAAATTTTAAATGTACTTATCAATATCACTGAGGGAGTGGAAAAGAATACACTGCAGCAAAAAGTTTGTGCTTCCACACTTACAGAGCTAACCTGATGCATCAGATGATTTGTGTCTTGGAGCCAATGAGGTTTGATTGCTGCCTCACATAAAAGCTGTCTGCGCCTACATTCATAAAACATAATTAATCCCAACTTTTGTCAGAGCCTGATATGATGGATTCTCTTGTACAAACGGTCCCATAAAGATCCAGCTGCTTTGCAGTAAATTCACAACATCTCTAGAAAATGTCACGGCCGTCGTGCATGTATGAAACGATCTAAAGAGTGTTTAACCAGAGTCAACTGTGTGTAGCTCCAGCAAAGTCAATGGTGGGCAGAGAGGTGTAGCTGGTTTGCATATCCATAGATAGAGCCGTGTATATCAAATTAGGTGGGGAATACGAGTAATATCAGAGCCTTGAAAGCACAAAACAATCAAAAATTTGGTTTTAGGGGTTGGTTTGTCAGCTCCAACCGAAAACAGCTGTTAAATCACCAGATTAGAATCATGGATTTAAATTTTTAACCAGGACCGGCACTTATAAAGTCTCTCCGATTCGTCTTTGTCATGAACACTGCTTAAGCATGCTGCTGTGACAAAACTCAACACACAGTGAGATGTGTTTTCACACAAATCCCTACCAGATCTGTGACATCAAAGGGAAAACCGGAATTTATTAAAAGTTGCAGCGCGTTCATTTTCTCTGAAACCAGTGTGATGGGAAACTGTGAGACAGCAAGTGAGCATTATAATCATCCATCACCTCCACCAAACCAAGTTTCAAACAGTGAAAACACAAAGCACTTGTAATATGTAAAGGGCCAGACGGGGGTTGATACACACTGCTGGAGGCAACTTCCTTGTTTTTTCCCCCTGTAAAATAAAAATGAACTTGTTTTGACTTAGAATAGCTTTTTGAAAGATGAAATATAAGGCCAGTTATGAAATTCTGCTGTTCAAGGTTCTGTTAAAAAGTTGCCTATGAGCTCTGTACACTCGTCCTACTGGTCGATTCAGAGGTCGGAGGATAATGAGTTGACTGGTTTGAGATGATAGAAAAGCAGCAGTAACTCAAGGAACTGCCTCAACATTCAGCTGTTAGGGTTACAATTAGGTGTAAATGTAAATGACATCAAAAGCATGGACCCATCCTGGCTTCTATCACTAGCTCAGGCTGGTGGCGGTGATAATATGACGATATTTTCTTGGCACTAAATGACCCCCTTGATACCAACCAATGTTAAAACATCACCTACCTGATTATTGTTGCTGACCATGATTCAGTTAACAAACAATAATGTTATTCTCACAATTCCTAGTTTTTATTTTTTTGTATAGGGGGTTTGTTTGAAACATCCTGTCATGCCAAATTTCCAGAATGAAAAATGTCCCCAGTTTTGCTTCACTGGTATGAATGCCAGTGGCCACCAAATGACAGAACAACAAACGGAAGGAATCCTCACAGATTACTCCGTGTTCACTTTTTCATGCAATTTGATAGATGAAAAAAGACACTTACTTTTTTGTGTTGCATAACAAAGATTTTCAGTCACTCTTGGATTTGGTTTAGGCATCAATTCTACTTACTTAGGAGATGGTAATGGGTTAGGGTTACAGATGACCAAAAACCAAATTCCATTCATATTTCCTTCGTTTGTCTTACTGTTCCCCAACATCGGCTAGCCTGTGGACACTATCAAGCTCACTGATAATGTCAACAACAAAATCCAGGGACCCCATAAAGCCCAGCAGATACGCAAAAAGAGATGATAAAGAGGAAAAAAATCAGTGAAAAGCAGCTGTTAGACAGTCTCTGTGGGATTCCAAGGCAGGATGTGAAGAAGGTGTAGAGCCACTCTGATCATGTTTAATTCCTGTTTTTATTGGCAGTGCAGCTGATGGAAGCCTTTGTTACACACAGGCTGAGAATCATCTCATTGGGACAGAAAGGCTGTGTACACAACAGATAGGGACACTTAATGAGAAATCCTACAAGCTCAGCTGCAGCCTGCTCTCTCTACTACTTTTGCAGAGCAAATTAAATTGCAATAAATTATCATTCGCATTGTGGTCATTTTGAAGTTACTGATACTTATTGGCAAGTTTTTAATGTTTGACATATTGAGTGATGATGAAAGCAGTTTCCACCACCTTGGGGTGCTGTCAATCAGGCAGACCTCTCCTTTGGTTTTCATCTTCATCTGGTGATCACAGGTCTTTACATCTGTGTTATAATAATTAACTTGTAAAGATTTAACAGAGGATCACGGCTAACGTGTCCATTTCCCTTTTGCTTAATATCAAACACAAAAATGCAAATAATACCCTTTTTTTTTTAATTTGAAAATATTTTTGGATTAAAAAGGATATCTGCTGCCATGACCTTTAACCTCTTCTCAGATAATGTCCCCTTTTTTCCCCCACAGTAGCTTGTTAAAACTCACCTTTCTCCACTTTCTGACACTGCCACCTATACAAGCCTCTGATTTAGCTTGTTCCAGTTCCCTGCTGGAGCTATATAATATTTATATGGATAGAAATATAAAACCCAATACTTCATGCATTTTATGACCGAACCACTCCATCAACTGTAACTTTTGTCATTTAACAGTTTTACACACATTTGGCCAGAATATAACCTGACAACTTGGGATTGGGACCAGAACTTTCTGACTGGGGCATCTATTGCGGCTTTACAGGTAAAACATCTGTCAACGTTAGATACAGTCTGAGGCCGTCTGCTGCCCCCTCTTATATAACAAAGTGCAATGAATACAGCTAATAGGATACAGTGAGTGTGTCGGGGCTTTGACACAGCTGGAGAGCTGCTTCGGTTTGCATTAATATACATATTGGGCTTTCCATTAAAGCAAAACTTTGTTTTGAATTTGAAATTGCGGTTTAGCCAGTTAGATTCTACAATGAATCACAACACCATGATGGTTGGCTAAATGTAAAACCATGACCAAGAAACAAGTGAAAAGAAGAGTTTCAAATAAGCATGCAGATGCATTGTCATGTGCAGAATGGTGAACGAGACCTGGTGGTTATTTCCCCCTCTTTGCCAGTCTTGTCACGACTCCCTCACCCCACCCTCCCCTTTCATCCTGCCTAGGGCTCACATTGTGTATTCATTACCATTAAAGACTCCCCAGCTTGTTTCGCCATTAGGCTGCATTACTCTACTCTGTGCTTTCTGACATTGGTCACACTCTGATCGGTAATCTGGTCTGAATTGATGCAGGATTTCCTTGCCGGGACTCTCCACAAGTTGTCTGAGAGGTACAAAACAAGCTCACATCACCACACACACACACAAGTATTACATTTCTAGTGGATGTCAGTGCTTCATTGAAATGGATCCAGAACCAGTGGCCGCAGCTTTTGATGACTTGCCCACCGTGGCCGAGACCAATCTGTGCTGGGGCACTGCAGTGATCGCTGTGTTGCTCTTATGATGTGGAGAGAAGACTACCAAAAACTCAAACAGGCTGTGATGTGTGACAATCAATCAGTTTAGATTTGCTCAAACACGGCCTGGTGAATTATTGATGTCCCAAACATTTCGGTTTAGTGGCGTAAACATGCCCTGAAGATAAAATCCATCTTGTACATTTTAAGATGGTATCACTAAGACCTCCAAAAACTCCAAAAGCTTAATACAGTTTAAAAGGGAAAATTGATTTATGGAAATCACAAATCTGCTGTCACACAGGTGGTTACTTAATTTAGTTTTATAGGACTTGGTGTAAACCACTGTTATGAGAAAGCAGTGCTTTTGTCTAAAGCCATCGAAAACAGTGGATTAAAACTTGATTTACATACCTCAGAGTATTTTGATTTTGACATAATTCTCCACAACCCCTCCAACCTCGTACATTTTCTTCTCAGAAATATTACTATACAGTCATGCAGATGAGTATTTTATGATTTTGTGATACTGAGATTGTAAAGCTGCCACTTGGACATGTCCAAACATGTCAAAAGGACTGATGTGCTGAAACACAGATCTGAAATAATTTGTCCTTACAACCTCCATGCATGTTCTAACCAGAATACCCCTGAGAGATATATACATGTAATGATGAGTTTTTAGTGGGCAAATAATTCTCTGTGTGATGTCAGAACCCACTGAGCTCTGACCCAGCAGTGCCAGCCTTCTGTGATTCTGTTGATGCTAGTGAACCATTTGGGAAAAGTAAAATAATGCATATATTACATATGAAAACATGATTATGTCAGTCAAAATTTTGACCACCAATGGGCCATGCAGGCATTTGAAGCTATTTTTATGCCCATCTTTACCACTAGATGTCAGTAATCCATACACACTGCACCTTTAAGTAGTTATGAATTGTAAACTTAAGTAAATTATGCTATTTTTTAAAATCTTGTGGTGTCACCATAGCAGCCAACAAAATTGCACCCAATGAGTGGCTTTGGAAAAAAGTATTTTATCCAAACTATGATCACTAACAAGTGATATTTTGACTAAAACCTGACCATTAACACTAGGAGCGCCGCGTTCTATACATCCCGAGGAGCGCTGCCAGCGGTCATTTGACCGCAACATAAGTTACTCACGGTTTGGGGTGATACAGCTGCTGTATAGCTGAATATTGACCAAAATCGTAACATATTATGGGCAGGTAAACATAACAATACTGATAAAATGTGAAGAAGGGATCATAAAAGGCCGGAACCCGTTCCAGGCTCCGAGGCACATCAGTCCGGACCCAGCCCAACCTACAATAGGTTCCTAATTACAAAATGCTATTATCCTAAGTAGCTACTTTTTAAAAATAAATCTTCCATAGATACGTAAATTAATGGTTTATAATGTGAAATAAAGTGTCCCTGGATATTATTCATAGCGATCA
>JAVQJG010164429.1:0-24844 GCA_036024015.1 Craterocephalus amniculus
TCAGCTGTGAACCGCAGCTTATTCTAATTATTCATCGTTGTGATCCAAAACATAAAAATTTTAAAGCAAGCCATTTTTATATTGATGCAACTTCTTAGAGCAGCAGCAGCCTGTCTGCAACGACTGGTTGCAGCGAGTGGCTACCGTCTGTGGAAGAGGAAAAAAGAGACGTGGATGAGGTGGAGTCTGCTCTGTGAGTCACGTATGTCTCGTTTGGATTTAAAGAGACCGCATCAAAATGTGCTGCTCTCATTGACTGTAAAGAAACACCTCAGAACAGGGGTTAAGGAGGGGTGTGTGGAGCTATTCTAATGACGATTTCAGACCAAAGGATTGCAGTTCTACTTTATATAAACCATAATTGAATGATTTACCTGTAAAAAGGAAGTGATAAAAACATGATATGTTTCCTTTTAACTTCCTTTACTTTCTGGTTCCTATGGGAACGCTCTTACTGGCTGATTGGAATCTGGAAGTTACAGAAGTTAACCCCAATGCCAGAGAAAGAGCATCACGCCAAAGCTAAAAATGAGCTGCTTTCGCTAACTAAAATGGCCTGGACTTGTACATATTCGCAATCAATGCGTCATTCATTTTTATGGACTTAGCCCTTTCGCCACATAATATACTGTGTAAAAAACATTTTTCTTAGAAAGATTAAAATAAAATCCGGTATAGCTTCTTTAAAGGCAGTTCATCTAAGGCGAGCTGCCTTAAACCGACATCCACTGTGGTCGGCGATTGCGTATCAGCAGGACTTTGATAACTGAGCTGCACCACTAATCTGCAGCTGACATTCCTCCAGGTAGCAGCTGCCCACACAATCCAGGTAACAGATGCAACGTCAGCCTGACTGGGTGCCCGGGGACGGTGCAAGGATATCTCTGTCACCCGCAGCCTGCTGCAGTTCTTCATGACAATGAGCTGATACACTCAAAGAAAATCCAGTCCAGACGCAGATGAGCACAAATCAATGACTCTTGTGAGGCTTTTCAAGTGGTTTTTCTGCCACCAGCTGAATGTCAGCAGGAGAGCAGAAATTAATTAATGTCAACTGAATGTGACAATATTTAATTACCATTTCATGTTATAGACACGCTGACTAATAGTATAGATAGTGTTTTAGGGCAGGGCTTGCTTGTCTTTAAATCCAGGCTATTTCTCCCTCAATCAAAAAGTAAATCAGGAACAAATAGAGGAGCTTAAAACCAAAACATAATTCAGGACCTATATTGCCAAGCACATTTTCTAGAAATCTATTTTTCATTAATCTTCTATAAATCTGCTGTAGAAGCAGCAACAATGTGCAGAGCCTGCTCACTAACAGTGTGTATTATCACAGCTGATGCTGCACGGCTGCTCTGCTGCCCAGGAAATTAGCTTAGCGGCGAGCGCAGGTTTCCCTGGGTAATATTGGTGTAGAATTATTCAGCCTCTCCAGATGTAGCATGCTGCAGTGGAACTAATTTGGCTTTGCATAACAGTAACAAATAAAAAATAGTTGGACCCTTTCTGGATGTTGACTCTGATTGAAAGACAAATATGGCATTTTTACTACATAACACACTGCTACAGATCAACATTATTAGGTTTGATAAACCTGTGCTCCTCAGAAAGACTGGTTAGACTGGTTAGAGCTGCCTTATTACAGGGAGGAAACATATTTGGTATTGTAATATTATTTTTTTCATTCAGCTATGTCAAAAAATGAGGGAACAGTGATTTGTTTAAATCTCCAAAAATTGATGCTTTATTACGTCTCAACACATGAAGTCCTGTGCTGCCCTATTAAAGACATAAAATGCACTTTTGTGTTGTTTTAAAGGGGACACTGAACAAATGTAAATAGGGAAAAAAGCAAAAATGCCCTGGGGCTGTTACTAGAGAGGTGCATTTAAACTCCTAATTGGGAACATACCAGCTTATGTATGGATGTGATATAATGATACAGACTACAAAAAGCAGTTTAGATTCTGTGGCTCTGGTGGCCTTTGTTGAACAGGAAAGGGGGTGTGAGAGATAAGATATGCAGCAAAGGGCCCCAGTCTGAGAGTCAGACCTGAGCCAGCTGCATTAAGTGACCATAGCCTCTGCACATACGGACTGTATACATCAGAAGCTAATATACTGTGTCAATGACAGAACATTTCTGCTCTTCTTTCAATGTCTGACAGTGATTAGTCACTTGGTGCTGAAAGCTAATGATGCATTTGCTTCCATTATGATCCACTATGCAAGTAATGTGACAACAGAAACGCTTTAAAACACTGGAGGTAAAAGTGTAATGATGATTTATCATTGCATGATGGTAAAATTACAGGATTATATTCCCTCTGCACGGAAAGTTCCCAGCCACGAAAGAAATGTAAAATCTGTTTCTCCATCTGATGTGGTGATTCTTTATTGAATTTTAAGAGATGTGAGAAACAGATGTCCGATTTGTGTCTTTGGTTACAAAATATAAGGGAGCAGAAAAATAACTGGTGGGTTCAGCATGAAAAAGAACAAGTAGCCATCTTCATAAACAAATATAAGATGGTGGTGAGATGAGAAAAAACATCTCAGAAGAAAAGCATCAAAAGCTAAAAAAGAGTTGTAGCACAATAAAAACCCAACAGGTCTCATGCTGACAGCCAAGCTTGACACAGATTATATTAGAAAGTCATAATGGGACATTCAGTGAATTTAAATAAACTTAGCATATTTTAAAGGTGACCATATGTACTGTATATAAACACCACATCCTACATTTCATGTAATTTAATTCAAGGGTGAAAAACGGGCTCTTTTCAAATGAGTGAGGTGTGCATGGAAAAGATTACTGGTTACAGCTGTAGAATGCAAATTGATTTGATTTTCTGTGTGACGATAATTGAGTTTGTGATCCTGACTTACGACAGCAATGACAAGAGTAAGTTTTACGTGAGGATGCATTGAAAATTGAGGCTCTATTGTTATAGACTCAGTGCAGATATTAGTTTTGACGAGTGGAAGATGAGGTCAGAGAAATATCAGGCTGGATGAAGAGTGAAACCGGATTGTTAACAATATATGTGCTGTTAACATGAATGTTATAAAAGGCTCCTTTATTTGCAGACCCACTGACTCATATCCGGCTTTGCCTGTTATTCTCTAAGATGCACCATGGACTGACATGCATTTAGTCCATGCTAAGCAGGAGAGACATGTTTGACCTTTCACCAAATGTCAGGCTGCAACACAGCCAGACGCCTATAGTGATTAAACATCAGAAAAAAACCCAACTGCATGAAATGCAAACATTTACTCACTAACCAGCTGGCCTTTTCTCCGCAGCAGAATATATTCAGAAAATTACATTTTGCACCACCTCACCTCGCTCGCACTCTGTCATTTTGATAAGAAAATAACAAGAGTCACAAGCTCAGGGCTCCTCATATCGTCTTGACAACGTATTCACCTTGTCGCTTAAAAGTCCGGCTACAGCTTCCCGTTGCGCTTCATTATTCCGCCGAGTTACAGAAACAGACAGAGAAACAGACAAAAGAAAGTACTTCTGCTCATATGATGCAACTCTTGGCTCAACTTCAAACTTCAAAACACTCATGTAAACTGTTCTTCTTCACTGTCACTCAAGTTTTCACCTGTTGTTGAGTCACAAATCTCTCGTGGCCAGTCTGTATGGCCGATAACGCCTGTCATAATCTTCCACGTCTACCTGAAATAATTCCTTTGCAGCCATCTCTGGACTGTTTGTCTCACTCCCACCATCACCTCTTTCTCTGTTCCTCGTCTTATGTTACGTCTGGGGAAGAAAAAAGACAACAAAACCGCAGCATCCACACTTCGCCTGTCTATCCAGGCATCCAGCACCTCTCTGCAGATCCCTCTCAATGTGCTCTGGCCCTGATTGCAGCTGGCAGCATCACTGATAATCACATCATTTAGATGCAGCCTGTCCTCTGCACCATTAGCAAGTCTAAGCTCAGAGTAACCAAGACACCCAATCAAACAAGCTACAATGCTTTTCAGCGATGCGTTTGACATTCTAAAGACATCTGAGCTGAGGGTCAAAGGAGGTGGTCCATATTAGACAAATATATAACAAAGAAAGAAAAAAGAGAAATCAGATCCGTGATGGGGAGGCTGAGAATGAGTTCTACGTTAGTTTGTGGAATGATTGGTTTTGTCAACAGGAAACTGTAAATTCAGACTGAGAGTTTTGGACAAATTTAATTTGGGAGATTACTAAGTCCAGCTTGAACTTGGGCAAGTTCCTATAATTTTCATCTTTGAAGCTGGTCCGGGAAATCTGTCAAAATGACAAACTCCAGACTATCAGCCTGTGGCTCAGAAAACTGATGTCACGACAACAATGTACAGCGCTGTGTGAAAAGAACGCTGTGTGAAATATGCCACCAATGACTGCTTAATACCAACAACTTCTTAATAATGGTCACATTAGAGCCAGCAAACCACATAAATGATGACTCTTTGCACATATTAATCTACTTGCTGCACTAAAGCCACATAACCAGTTTGTCATTTGGCATATTGTTGTTAATGAAACTCTAAATTAACTGCAGCACATTTTTCCAGTCAGAAGTGCAACATCCGCTTTCATTGCTATGTCATTTATTCATTAATTTATTCATTTATTCATTCATTACTTCTCGTAATTGTTTTCAGTGTTGGTCATTAACAGATCCCCTTCTTGATGAACTCCCAATGAAACACAGAGGATTGTAAGACATGGCAAACATGCATTTATCCCATCTTTATCCCATTTATTTTGGGCTGCAGGGTGGTGTGATGGTAACCACGGCAGACTCACAGCAATGAGGTTTCAGGTTTGAGTCACAGCTGGGGAGGGGTTCAAACAGGGTCCAAAGTCCTGCTTGTTAGGTTAATTGGCTCTAAATTTTCCCAAGGACTGAATGATACTCTGCTTCTTGCCTGCTTATTGCTGAGATAGGCTCCACGGCCCCTCCACAACCCTGAATTGGACCAAGCAGTATAGAAACTGAATGAATGAGTTCATGGGCTATCTTTAAAAGTGGACATAGTTGAACTTGAACCCAAAAATGTTGGGTTAAAAGAAAGTTTGTGCACATAGATTGCACGTTGCAGCTTAATTTGCCTCCTAACACATGAAAAACTAAGAGATAAATCTAAACTAATTAGTTGCTTGAGTTGCATAGTAGTTATGTGTACACGATGCCTCATTATTTATGTGTTCATGTATACAAGAGAGCGCTTAAAAACACACATACGCAGACACACACTGTTTGGCCTAACAGAAAAGCAGCAGCTGTTGCCTGGGTTGCTGTGATAACAGAGCTTCTGCGAGTGATGGACTCTGCCACTGTTAGCAGATAAAGAGAACCCAGAGTGCAGTACCAGATTTCACCCTTGGTCTGCTGCCAGCTACGTTTGCCCGATGGTGGGTCCCGCAAGGCACCTGATGAATGTGGACAGGATAAATGCCACAACTTTTAAAAGAATGACAAAAATGAGGAAGACACAGTTGCTGGAATGACTCAACCTCCGGCCTCCTTTTTGAATCTTATCACAAGGGGGATTAAATCATTCACATTACACACACAACTGGAGATTTGTGCGGTTTCAGAAACTACTCTCTATAACATGCAGCTCAAGCCATGAATAAGATTAATGTTAATTCAGTTTTTACATTCAGCTAATTCATTCTGTGTTCATTAAAACCCAGATCGACTTTATGTATTTGGCCTGCTCATAGATAGCCTGCATGGACACATGTTTTTCACCCCAATGACTTTCCATGCAGTGTTAAATAGACACAGCAATTTCTTTTGTAGTTGCACAGCGAGGTTACCAAACCAATTAGTGATGATGTATATTATAAGGCTGGTAAAATAGTCATCCACCCAATGGACACTGATGCAGCTCCACACTATCACAGATGCTCTGTGGTGTTTCTGTGCAGAGGTGATATTTTCCTTCTTCCTCATGTGACTGTCAGGTTATGTTTGTACATGCACAGCTGAAATCTGTAGAGTGAGTGGCTCATGCCGTTGTCCATTTGATTTCCCCAGAGTCCCTGAAACTTATCATAATTTTACACATACAGCATCGAATAATTCAAATGATTGATCACGTGATTCATTTATTCCTTTTTTCTTTTTGTTTTCTTTTTACTTGTCCTGTTCAGCATCGTAGCAAGCAGAATGGTGGGGTCTGGTTGCTTTGTTGTATTGGACAGATTTTGCTTTGCCAAGAGGAGCTTTATAAATATAAGGCCCCCTTTGATATTCCGAATTTATTTATTTATTTGATTTGATTTGTTTGTTTCAATACTTGATTACAATTGAATTTTATTGCTCGACCTGACAAGAGGAGAAGGGAAATTGAGAAAATAAGTGATAGGGGCTGAACTAAAGTACAGAAAGAAAAGAGAAGGAAAAAAAGGAAAGAAAAATAAAGAAGAAGGAGAAAAAAAACATAACAAAAAAAACAAAACAAAAACAAAAACAAAAAACACAGACACAGACACAGACAAAGCCAACTGTTGCATCCCTACATAAATCCATCAGCGCATATTTTACAGTCTTTGCTGTAAAAACCCCTACAGGATAACTTACCGGGGGCTGATAACCACTTGAAACAGAACAGCTTCCAAAATATAACAGAATCATATATACACACACATGCATACAGAAATATCCCAAAAGGAGCTGGAATAATCGAAACATACGTTGCAATTAATCCTTATTAGTGCACATCGACGGATGTTCCTTTTTTCTAAAGACACTGGTCTGAAAACCTTTCCCACTATACATGTGTCTGCGTCTCTGCTCTCATTTTGTCAGCCGAAAATCTGTTGTTTCAGCTCTTGCAGCGGCTTCTCAAATCATCACCAAAAAACATGATCAGAATCTCACCCTGTGGAGGGGGTCATGATGCAGCCTCCGCGATCAGCAGTCATCCTGCATCCGCAGCCGCGCTCCGGGGTGTCGTGATTCATGCCAAAGTTGTGTCCCAGCTCATGCGCTAAAGTCACAGCTGCACCCAGCGGGTTCTCAGAGTGATCCTACGATGGACGAAGAAAGCACCCAACATATTAATCACATGCAACCTTGGTTCTTTGACTGTTGCACGTGGAAAAACAAGCCAAACTGGAGTGTACTGAAGCTAATGAAAAAAATAGACTGTTTCTAAGCAATAGCTCAGCTGTCCCCATCCTTCTGCTATAACTCATTCTCTTCATGGAGGCCTGAATTCATCTGCCATTTCACTTTCCCTGCAGACCCAATCATACCGACTGCCAGTGGAGACAGCTACTGCAGAAAGCTGCATAAACCTATTGCTGTATGAATGTATTGATAAGCAAGACTACTGCCCTTCACCTGCCACAAAGAGACAAATAATGACAGCATATGTAGAAGGCAGGGAGGCTGGGATCAGGCCGGGAGACTGAGAAATGAAATCAGTGCATCTGAAATTAAGTCAGGTGACATTGTGAACTATGTTAAACATGTAAAACACAGTTTAAAACCATGAAATCAGTTTAACCGTTATGATAGTCATCAAATATTAGATTAAAACACACATCTTTGCAGGAGAAAAGAGGGAGATAAAGGAGGAGGAAATATTTAAACTGGCGCCATGCATGCATCAACCACTAAAACCTCATTTTGTTGTGCAGACCACAACCTTTGGTATGCAGCGGACTCATGGTGTGAGTTTAAACCAAAAAAGACATGTCCAGCAAAATGAAACACAAATGTCTCTCGCAGCCCAGAGAGGTGCGTTTCCATCTTACAGATAGAGGGTGCATATAAGGTGACACAGAGATTGCATTTCTAACACAGTTTGCATTATATGAATGATTCAAAAATTTGAATCTAAAAGAGTGTAAGAAAAAGACCACCTCCAGGTTACGGTACATCTTACTGTACTGCCGTTCTCTACAATGCTCATGAGAAAATGTTTCCCTTGAAAACAAGATTATCAGTCAAAGCTGAAGACAAGCTGAGCCACTTCCTGACCAGCGTCGTGGGAGCTGCTCTCCGCCTTCTAACGGGAAGGATTGGAAATCTCTCTTCTGCTTCTGCCATGTTTATCAGTACAGTTTGCTTTTATACCGTGTGTGTGTGTAATTCATAGCCGAGCACTCCAAACTAAGTGGCACATCAGTAGAAATGAATACGAGTGGTGGTGGCCCCGGTCATTACTCTGACGCAGCTATAAGGCGCTGTTATGATGGTGGGGAAATGAATGCGTCGGCGTCGGCTGAGGAACCCTCTGACTGTCATCCTGATATTATTAACATCCACGAGAGAAACTGAACCATGCGGCCGCAAGAAATTCACAAGCAAACCCACGTTGAAAGAATAAATAACCAAATACAAGAAATGTGGCAGAACACATGGCTGAATATGGTTTGAGGAATAGATCATCTCCTCTGACTGCCCTCTCAGTGCTTATATGGCCCTTTAGTCTTGATCCAGGCCATCTGCTCTATGCAAGCAATGGGAAAGCGAAACATCTGGAGAAGCCTCATCACAGCAACGACCAGCAGAACACACGTTTATTAATGGGGATACACATCTGGGCTGAGGCAATAATGGGATTGGGCTGATAACCAATTTGTGATTTGGCATGGGTGTCAAGCGTTGTAAGAGGAGGCCAATTTTACTATGTGAAGTAATTCTGTACTTGTGATGTGGCACGCCTGCGCATGAAAAATGCATCCTGACTCAAATGTGCACTCTGTAAGAGCTGGAATAAACAATTCATCACCTCATAAAAACGTAAATGTGGCTGTGTTCAAAAGCTGCAGACTTTGGTTTACTCTAGTGCCCCACCAGCCCCCCTTTTTTTTTTTTACACCTTCCTCAGACAGCAGATCTGCATACATGACGCAAATAACTTCAACACACGTTCAGTCCATATTGGACAGCTGTTGCCCTCCTTCAACACTCAATGACTGCAAGACCTTCCCACAGTGCATGTGTGCAAAGTTATCCCTCTGAGAGTATACCTTTATGGATATTGTTTGGTGCATGCGTGTGTTTGTAATAATGTTAAGGGGGTGCCAGCATAAATATCTATAATGCTATTATGCATGACTTCCTGGCAGACCTGTCCATGAGTGCCCTTCCAGCAAGCAGCAAACACCTTCCCAGTGTAAATCATGGCTGGATTGTGTTAGCCTGCCGAATCTGGACAATGTCTGCACTGATGTAATCGGAATATAGGGAGGAAGAGGGGGATGGAGGCGGGAGGAGGGAGCAGGCTGCAGGAAGAGGGCTTAATACTCACCATGACAATGCCTCCAGACTGCTCCACAGTGCACATGCTCATAATGGGGGCCATTCCGATGGTGGTGCCCTGGAAGTAAACTCCACTGCGAAGGACAGAAGCGTGGGATTAACATGTTACAAGATGATGGTCATAGTTTTCAGGGCCGTATTTGCAAAGAATCTTAGGGCTGATTTAGGAGTAACTCCTGGAAAAAGTGGGCGTGTCAGTCTTGACTTTAGGAGTTTGCCCAAGAGTATTTCACAAAGCATTTTAGCGCTAAAACTAGCTCCTAAACCTGAAAATGGGTAGGGGTTATCTCGGGGACTCCTAATGTGCTAAGAGTAAACAAAGGAGGAAATCTTCCGATGGCTGTGCTGCAAATAATTCACAAAACTGAATCAATATGATGCTGAGCACTAAAAAAAGTTTCTGCACTAACATTATTGATGAACCGAAATAACGCAAAAACACTGAAGGTCACATAGTGATTCATTACGCTGTTTGCAGGGAAAATGAGTTGTATGTTTTGCAGACGGATTCGCTATCAGGTGAAAATTATTAATCAAACAATAAACGCCCTCTGCATCATCCTAGGTTCTAATGAAAGCTGATTTTATTTCTTGTTTGGCCTGGAAAACATGCACAGCTTTTTTTTTTAACATAAGATCGCAGGTCATTGCATTATTAATCTCTCCATTTTCACCACAATGAAAGTGAAAATGTCTTGATCCGACCCGGTCCGACTGGCTGGGTCGGCCGTGCAGCACCATCCTGCCGTATCTGTCATGAATGAATTCACTGCCAGAGACCTAAAACAACCAAACCCCCTAGAAGGGGGTACCCCCTTTTCTTTGCTAACTATCACTTCCCAAATGAGCCCTTGTTGTTATTGTAGATTTAGCAGAATAAGAAACATAAAATTCTGCAGAAGTTTAATCTCATTGTGTAAACAATGCTAAAAGTGCACAGTGCTGTATATTCTGGGGGACATTACGAAAAAACTCCAAGACAATACACCTCAGAGTTACATTTCTTGCTTTAATTTCCTGTGCCGAATGAAAACCCACCTTATGAGCTGAGCGTTGTCGTGAGGTTTCTGGGGCAGCAGTTTCATTTTCCTCCAGTCCAAGAATTCATGCAGGGTGGTGAAGGGATCTTGCGTGACGGGACATTTATCAGAGTCACTCCACACCTCCAGACCCACCAGAGCCACCCGAATGTTGAGGGCCCTGTAGAACTGATGGGGAGCATGTCGACAAGCAGAAAGCGTCAGCGTGAATAAAGAGGTTGGGAGATTAACAGAAAACAAAATGATCAACAGATCTTAAAAATAATGAGCTATTACAATTACATATACTTTCTGATTTGAGGGCCTCTCTTGTTTTTTCAGATAAGGAAAGCATGTTTTTCATGCCTCTTTCCATCTTGAAATAAGTCTGTCTGCCTTCTGTGTCTTCCAGCTACAGATCCATAACTCTACGGTCTACTGTGGCTATTTCAAGGGGAATTAAATATATATCAAACATCAATCCCGTAATTCCTACTGTCATAAAATATTTCTGTTTTAAAAGGGCTTTATCCCAACTTCATAGAGGATGCTTTACCTTGTCCACGTAATTGGCAATCTCTGCCAGTCTCTGTTTAACTTTGTCCAAATCCTTCCCGTGTTTCTGAAACTGAAAACAACACACACATTATCAGCAGAAGAAATGAGATCACGAATTGCAGCTGTTCGATCATGACGCCGTTTTCCAAATTGAGAAGTGTGAAGCACTGCAGCACACACGCTTTTTGAATGAATCACTGCTTAAAATATTCAAAAGCAATATGTTTTTTTCCCCCTTCATTTTAGGCAGGTTCTCAAGCTGCGGCCATCTGGATGTAGACAAATGTTACAAAGACGGATGGCAGGGCTGCAGAGAGCAGGTGTACTGGCAGATATGACATGCTGCAAAGCTTTGGATCCAAACTGCAGCAAAGCAAAACGGCGTATTCCCACTCCCACTGCATCCTGTAGTGCTGGACCTCCAGATTAATCCTGAGAACATACCGGAACTCTTGTCCATTAGGAAAAAATCTTTCCTTTGCATCCTAGTTTATGATAGATGTAGATGGTCATTTTGAGGAAATCCAACAATGAATTTGCCAGTGCTTACAGGAGATTCTGCTCCGTCCACATGGCTTTTCTGCTTGCTGTATGAACCACTGGGAAACTAAAAGCACAACTTCCTGTCAGAAAAAAAAAAAAAAAAAAATCTGCCACAAGACTAAAGTGGTTTTTTAAAGCTCCAGTAACATTTCATCTACTGTTACTGCAGTTTTACTGCAGCAACATAAGGGGCACTTTTCTCAGAGATTGCTGTGTTTTCAGCGCTGTTGGTCTGTAAAAACTGTGCAAATGTGAATGGAAGTGAAACGGGTGCATTACCTCTCTGTTATCTGCAACAATGATCAGCTCAACGTATTTGGTTGTCTTCTCAGTGTTCCGTTTATGCTGAGGTTAAAAACAAAAGATGCACACATATTAAAAGTTTGAACATTTGCAGAAAAACGCTTGACTTCTGGAGAATCTTTTTTCCCATTTGAACTTCCCAAACAGACATTGTAACATCTTCCATCTTCCATAAATTGACTCAGGTGTGTTGGTGCAGGGAAACACTGAGAACCACCAGGACTGAGGCCCTTGAAGGACTGAATCAAGCGGCCCTGATATAAAATGAGCTCCAGGTAACACTTCTGACAGGCCACATTTACTGTATAGGCAAACTTCAAGCTGTATTGTTTGTTGTGGATTATGATAACATGAAAGGACCAAACTCCCTGGGAGAAGTTCCTGCTGTGGCAGGGCTGGAGGCTAACATTTTGCAGCGGTTGAACTTTTTCATTTGGGTGCACAAGAAAAAAGTTTAGGCGATTAGATTGTCTTTTGATTATTACACACAGACAGTGACAATCATTTAGTTTATTGTGAATAATGTGCGTGAGTGTGTGTGTAGGGGGGGTTAGATAAATGTTTATCTTTATTTGGAGCACGAATTAGGAGAAAATAGACATTTAAAAAATAAGTTTGAAGCGAAAAGCTTCACTGAATTGAATAAAACGAAACATTTCAAACTTTGAAATGGCTAATGACGTTGTGCTGCTTCTGGCAAATTTCCCTCCTCTGGATTTACATTTAATCTTTTTCATTATAATTATCTACTTGGATTTGAATTTTGTGAAAGGCAGCCCCTGTTTGGTGTTATTTGATGTTCCGCCCAACCAGCGGGAAACACTGAGGGTTTTTTCTCATTCTGGTTTGTTTTTTGTTGTTGTTTTATTTTCAACAATTTGACGATTTTCAACAATTATTTTCAAATTTCTGCAATACTCGTTTCTGTCAAAAAGGTCTTTCTGTCCATCTGTGCTATACCAGAACAGAACGTCACACATATAACGTGTTAGTGTGAAGATGATTACAGTAATCTACACATTTGTGGATTATTGATCTTGCAACTATGGAGGTACACCACACCAACAGTATATATTTACCCATCAAAGTATGCTACTGTACCTAATATATTTATGAAGGCTAGTTAATCCAACAATCTAAATTACCCAAGAAAATACTACCTTACACTACACAGTGGCCTATATTTGTGCAGGTAGGATGCCTCGACAATGTAAATGACCCCATCCAACAATGAAGGCAGGATGCCTTAGTGGTATAAATAAATTAATGCTTCCAATTTTAGGCTTTTTTAATAATAAGAACTCTAAATAGTATAAATATAATCTTACAATATCTATGAAAATGCATGACATACATAAAAGAAAGATTAGTTTATTTAATGAACAGCTGACAAAAGTCCCACAACACAGAGGTACAGCTGTGAGACACAGATGTGAGGGTAGTGTGGATCTACGGGCGAATCATTACTGCACACTAAAATGACATTTTTGTGACATGTGCATGCGTAGAAGGCACAGGTAGGACATCTCTATGGGAGGAATGAAACGTTACAACACTGGTCTTAATTCAAACCGACACATATAAGATCAGATTGGATCAGAGCTAATCAGAGGCAAAGCTCCACCCTTTCTTCTGGCTTTTGATCACAGGGACATTCTTCTCTGGGCTTGGGTAAGGAGGGAATGAACACAAACAGACATTCAGAGAGATAAACCTAAACCTGTGAAATGTTTGGAGCACCAATGCAGCCACAAAAAAAAGTTAGTCACACTCATATGCATCCAAGTTTTGGTCCCACATACACTCCAGAGCCCTGTGTTGGAGAAAATGTTTTGTATCTATTCAATAGTTATGATAATTTAACAGTTTTTTATTCTGGCTTACTTGATTAGTAGTATCAGTATCAATGTTTGAATTTAAATTGTTAGGTATTCCCTAATATCACTATTAGGGAATATAAGAATAAGAAAGAAAGTGTTTAAGCATGTTACTCAGATGTTATTTATTAGAAATGTAAAATAGATTATTATTAACATAAATTAATTTGTTACTAAGCCACATAAGGTAATCATAATCTCCATTAATAAAGTATTTCTGATTTCTTTTTCCTTTTCATTAAATATTTAAAGAATGTTCTTGTACATCTATAAAAATACCACATTTTAACTTACATATAGGTTCCCTTCAGCATCAATCTTCTAATCTTCTGCGGTCTGAAACCATGCTCTTCCATTAACCCAAAAGCTGAGATACTGTTTTACTCAGGGGTCATTAAGTCCTGTAAATGGGCAAGGCAACTTCCTGACTCAAATGGAGTTTTTAATGTTTTGAAATAGGGGCAGATGGATTTTGCACCTGCTCCAAGCAGATCACAAGCCAAACCTTCTGCATGAGCCCTCGACACTTGGCTCTTAACACAGATAAAATGCATGTCAAACCAAAGGCAGCACCCTGAGGTAACCTTTCCAAATCTGTGCGCTTGCCAAAAATTCTCATCTCTGGTCAAATGCCCATACATCTCTCATCAGCTGAATGTTAGACTTTGCAGGAATGTTTGATGATGAGATATTTTTATAATAACACACTCAATTTGATGTTTATGTGGCACTGAACGGTTAAGGCCAATGACTCTGCTTAACAACAAAAGCATCACTGTAATCTTACCCTTGTGTGGAAGGGTTGAAAGGGGCTTTTGATGTGGTTTTCAGGGGCAACAGAGGACATGTTGAAACCGTGGCCACAGGCTCCAGGAGTCAGTCTTAGCTCTTCTACTCGGTAGATGAAGTGGGCCCCCGAGCCACGACCAGACACGGGCTCGATGATAAACGTCTTGTTTTCAACTGCTATGAAGCCTCTGAAGAGACAGCAGCCCAAATAAGAAAACAAAGCTTCAAAGCACGAGCAATTTCTCAAATATAGACATTCATTGTGGCTCAGTCTAATGGAATATACAATAATTAAAGCAGCTGTTTTTAAACAAGCCCTATTTGCCCAGGACAAATGAAGCCATCTGAAAATATCTTGATCACGCCACATCTATAGCAGTTAAAAATCATCATGGTTCTGAAGATAAAAGCTCAAAAAATTACACAAATCAGCACTGACGCACGTAAAGAAGCTCAATTATCTTTACGTGTATTCCTTCACTGAAACAGTTACATCTTTCATGCCGGATCAAGACAACTTAAATGTTCTGAGTCATGAGCAGATGCTGTCTGGTTAGAAGCACATCGTGGCAAACTCTGCTTCCCCACTGATTAATTAAAAAGTAGATACAACTAAATCTTAAAAGTTTGGTGAAATTCCACTCCAAAAAAGGGTTCAACTTCTGGTTGGCCATTTCCCACAGCAAGATGCCAATTACTGCCACGAGTGAAAGCAGATTTTTACTGAATACCTCTGTGAACAAAGACATTTGTGTGACATTTTCTCCTTTTCCTGCAAGCCACACACTGACTTACTGACAGCACCCTTAAGGGTCTTAAGAACGTGCTGCTGTGCTGAGTGGCTTAAGTAAATACAAACTCTGCAGCAGCAAATAACGCTTAAAGGGCAGCTTTGAATACAAAAGGATTTTTGTGTTTCTCACCGAAGGCCCGAGCAGACACTGGCGGTAACGTCTGAGTTCTGATGCTCCTGGACTTCCCCGTGGTAGTAGCAATTATTCTAAAAAAGATCAAATCAAAAGATAAATATCTTTTAAAAAAGTCCCAACATAGGAGAATTGAAAACACTTATTAAAAAGAAAGCTTAAAACAAGGAAATAAACAAAAACCTTTTCTGACTTTAATAGACCAAAAGTGGACAAGACACACTGATGTTGGCCAACACATGTTCATTTCAATTAGTTTACTCCTTGGAGCGATCTCTCCTCTCCCTCTCCTCAAAAACAACCTCTTTAAAATGAATGCAGCCTGAAAATCTGAAGAGAGAGAAGCATAAAGACTGACGTGCATGTGAGCTGACAGTCATATAGCAACAGTTTATCCTTCATCTTCCAATCAGAACAATCTGAAAGAAGGGAAAGAGGACATTTAAGGCTCCTTAGACAGTAAAAACACTGATGTCTGAGTAGAAGTAGCGCAGAGGAAATGACAGATAATTGAGAGTGCAGACCTCCATTTACTGTCAAGCAGCTCTCCGATCCTCTTTATTTATCTGTCAGTAGCAAGCATGCAGACCATTTCTCATCCCAAATAGCAGGTGAAAACACTTTTGTTTGGTACAGTTTAGTGAGCCAGGTGATAACAGCACTGAGATTTATTAGTGTCAAAACAGAGCAAAGGCTCGGCTTAGCTTGACCAACATTAGCTCACCATCCTGAAAGGAAAGCATCAGGCAGCAGTTGTGTTTGTCTTTTAAGAAGTGAGTGAGGGAACTAGACCTCTGCACCTCCTGGGCTTTAGATAAAATTAGTCCATGACCGGAGAAATCTGAAATTTTACATGTCTTTTTTGACCAGATGTGGGGATGAAGGGCTAAAAAAGCCTTCTCTTATCCAAATGCGAAGGGCTTAAATCCCATCAGAAGTGATCTTTTTTTTAGTGAATATGAAGCATATGCATGCACCCACTGGGAGGGGCTTAGCAGAGAGCTGGAAGAGGAGGAATGCATTGTCATTTCTGTTTGTCCGTTCCAGATTTCTTCATGCTTTAAGGATTGAAATTACCTTAAAGGTGTTGAGTGGAATGTATTTAGAGTTTACATTTTTCCACTGATCCCTGATTACAATGGCAGATTGCTTGGTTCAGTAACAGCAGGTAATAAAAGTGTGCAGATGTAAGAAGCTTATCAAAGACAATGCAGCGCGTCTGCTTGACAGCCCAAAGCTCGCAACATCCTTTTGTACAAAATTAAAGGTGAGAGAAGGAAAGTGTGTGGAAAAGTGTTTGCACAACTTTGCAAGAAGCTGTCAGTCGCCACCAAATGACCAAACAGCTCATTCGAGCTGCGAGCGGCCTGTCAAACTGTCCTCACAGCGGTTCAGTTAAACACAGTTTTTAGCCCAACCGAAAGACAAAAGGAACATCACAAATTTTACACCTTGGACAACCAATGAAATGTTCATCTTCTTGAAAATGGATGCTTAAAAGTTATTCGTTGTCTGATGTAAGAAGGGCTGTCAAACAATTGCAATTCTTAATTAATTATAATGGGATTAATCAATGTAATTAATTACATTTCAGAATGTGAACATCCAGCTAGCAGACTGCCGTCAGCTAGGAGATAATCCTGAAATAACAGCCCTGACAAATGTGTGCTTGACGTTGAGTTGCTTCAGTGAAAGGAAAACCCGTTTCCTTTCTGTCTGCAAATGAGAACCTTTTTATTCATTTCTGTAATCCTCAAACTTCATATGTAAACTTCTTCTTTCCCACTCTGGTCACAATCACACGTTACAGAGATGCAACAATGACGTCTTGTTATTTTTCTTGTTTTCGCATCATTTTGGTGGATTAACGGCACCGGTTGATAAAGAAGTGTGGACCAGAATCTCTGAAGCGATGACTGAGTGGTGCATTGTGTGATAAATGCTCAACCTCTAAATGTAAGGCTTAAAACTATTTGAATCCTTACAGATGAGGAGGATGAAGTGAATTTTTGGTGGATTCGGTCCCTGCTGTGACAAGGCACCTAAACTCCCAAAATCAGCTTCTTTTAGATCAGCATTAATGTGTTAATTTTGACAGCCCCAGCGTTAAGCTTCTTAAACTGATTTCAACCAGTCAAGTCCAGCAGTTAGCAACCTTGGCAAATTCTTGTAATCCAAAAGGGACATCAATCTTTTCTTTACATTTAAGGGTAGTAAGCACGTTGCAGCACTCAGCTTACAAACCCACAACAAGCACTGGGAGCTGAGTAGCGGGGGGGAAAGGGGGTGGATTCATGAAAAAATCCTGATGGCAATGCTGGCTAGAAAACAATCCAGAATAAAACACAGCTTATCGTCAAGTAGGCCACAGGATGCATGTCCTGCTCAGCAATGGTCGGAGGCTTCCAAACACACAATGGGTCACATAGAAGCAATCATAGGCTGCTCTGTTTGAGTCAATATTTGATTTTGAACAAATGGCTCAGACAGAGACTGTGTGCATTTCTCTCTCTCTTTCTCTCTTTTATTTCCAAAAGCTGATCTCTTCCAAGAAAAGCATCTGTCTTCTTGAACGTTTTTACACTGCAACAGCAGAGCGCGACTGCATGTCAACTTGACGTGACCACGCGCCTGGAGTTCCACCGTACCGTGAAGTTGTGAGCACCCGTGACTGTGCTGCCATCCTCCCTGTAATGTGTCTCGGTGTAGTGGCTTGCAAAAAGACCCCTGTGAAGAGAACAAAAAGAAAACAGACACATCAAACCCCCATGGATTTTTTTTACCCCGGTACTTTATATCTGCATTGAACGGCTGAAAGAATGTTTGCGAATGAGATGCGCTGGACTTTTCGTGTCGCGTTGCTGGTATTTGTGGGATGATGTGGATGAAAGACTTGCTTTTGTGAAAATCTCTATTAGGTGAATTTGTACGTGCCCTTAAATCCCTTGGCCTTTGGCTGGAGTTCAATCCCCACTGAGACAATAATCTTATACACGTGAGTGTGTGTAAACATATTTGAAACTGTGTTTATGTGCATTTTATGAACAGATGGCCATAGAGAGCCCCGCTGGCAAAGGAACAGGAGGAACACTCATCTTTTGCAGCATTAACTCCCTGACATCAGAGGATGATCTCAGGAAGTGGGTGAAGGTATATGTTTTCCAAAATCACTGCTGACTATTCATGCATTTTTTACGAAGATTTCTTATGATGCATAAGTCACTTGAGAATTTGTCAGCAAATGCAGAACAGAAATAAAAAAGGCAAAGGTCAGAGGGAGAGGGAGAGGTTTCAAGATGTGAGCTGCAGCAGGAATTAGAATTACTGTATCTCCCAAAGCTGTCTCATTGCAGCTTGATTATTCCAATAAATCATCTTTGTATACTTTGGGAACATTTCATGCCTTCACTGTATATTTAAAGTTCATCTTTTATGACCCATTTAAAAAAGCATCAATCCTCTTGCCCCGAGCTTTACCACATTTAACTTCATTAAATACTTATTATCGCTTTAATGTGCCTTATCATGCTATTAGCAACCTCTAAACCAAATCTGATAAGCCAAGCGGCCAGTAATCACTGTGAAGAGCCTGGTATGTCTCATTAAAAAATGGATGACACATCCGAGAATAATGTATGCTTAATGGAAATATCACAAAATAGATGTATAATATGCATCTATACATAGCCATACTGAACTTGCAACTGTACTCTTTTAAAAGTGCAACTTTCCAAAAATGACAAACTGATATTTGTGCAAATTCACCATTTACACCAAAGACAGGATTTGTGAGCGGTAAATCCTAGCAAATGCTCCCATGCTGTATCTTTTGGGACATGTGGGGAAAGCCAGCTTAGGGCAGGATGGCCTCTGGTACCGAGCTGTATACCGCAGACAAGCTGCAGGATTAACATGATGGAATCTCCCTGTAATCAACTCTTTGGCAGGATCAGAGAGTTCATGAGGCCACACATGTTCACAAAGTATTTGTAGTTGAGTTTCCTCTGCCCTCTTTGGTTAATTTTTGACTCTCTGATGTGGAGCAACATATTTTAAACCATGCACTGGATCAGATGCTCATTCCCCTTTTAATATGGCTCTCCTTTTAATTCCAGGTAGACCAATGAATCTTATCAGCAGGACCCTCCAAACCCTTCAAAGGCTGTACATCTTATGATTAGTTGAAATAAATCAAATGTGATAACAAATATTTTCACAATGCTACAGAGATTAGAGAGAATGCTAGTTGTATCTGAATATCAGAATACTTTCATGTCAATAATCCTTTCTAAAGCGACACAACCCAGTTCTGTGTCTGTATTTGGCAGAAGTCAATCATTTATAATTTTAACTGAGAAAACCAGATGACAAATCAGTCAGTTCATAGCAGAAACCCTGTGTGAACTCTAAATCATGCTTTTAAAGTTTCCTCAAGTATTTTACAAGAGACAGTTGCTGGAATTTATGAATGGAAGAAAAATGCTGAGCCTTTGATTTGTGCAAAGCCTTTCTTCATTGTACTTCTACAAGAAAAATGATGGTTTCAGTCTCTATCTGTCTGCATAGTAGATACTTTAATGTGTAATTGAGGCAATAACACTTGGCATATATTGCCTGGCCAAAAAAAATTACCACCTGGATGTAATTAAGCAAATCGATAAGAGCCTCCTATTGGATAATACTGCACGTTGTTTAACCTCTGCTAACACAATGAGTACCTGCTTATTTCTTAAACAACCATGTGGAAAGACATATCCTGTGGATGTGGGAAAGATTTCCGTCTGTTTCAGAAGGGCCAAATCCCTGGCAGGCATCAGAGAAAACATCAAGGAGATGCACAAACTGCTAAAAATGGCCTTAGAACTGACCAACACATTACTAAAAACTCCAGAAAAAATGTGGCCAGAAAAATTCTAAATGACCGTGATTGGGGCAGGTGGCTCATGTGGTAGGGCGGGTCATTCAGTAACATGAAGGGTGGTCGGCAAGACACCTTACCCTCCTTGCCTCCAGTGATGGCACCGCTGGTAAAACTGAATTCTAAGTTGGTTCGGATAAAAGCATCAGCTAAATGACAATGACAATGACAATATTGAAATGATCACTTAAACGCTTGGCGAAATCAAATTGAAACAAAACAACAGTAGAACTCAGGGCTGTTTAATAGTGAAAGTAAGAACAATTCCACATGAACATTGCGAAGGGAAGGTACAGGATTAGGACTGAGCAGCTTAGGACTAACCCTTACTCAGCATTTTTTAAGGTTACTTCTTAAAAAGTCCTGGATACACCTTTGGTAGTGTCCAAGACTGGTCTAACCTTTGGTCCCCTCCCATGGGGAAGCCCACATCCCGTTTCCCTGGTTCTTTACTCAAAGTCACGTGATACTTCTGTGCATTTATACGCTGGTTACTTTCTAACTACATTAACCCTTAGGCCTCTATCCTGGCCATTTGTGGCCACCTCACTTTCTTTTTCTAAACCATTACATTAAACACAGTAAATGTTTCCATGAATCATCACTGATTATATTGATTGTCGGTAATTTTAACACTTATCATTAAAATATACATTGATTATACGTTCAAACAATACAAACCAGTATGTCAGACCAGGTGCGGGGTTATGTCAACTCATGCAGTGAGGTTTTCCCAGATAAGTTTAACTGTTGGTCAAGGAGTCAAAAGCACAACTTTGCAACACACACAGTACAGCTTAGAACATTTACACAGACACAGTAGGATCATAAAAAGAGTGTCATGCTAAAATCAGGGCTTATTTTTCAGAGTTTTCCAAAATATAACACAACAGCACAAAAGCATTTCTTCACATGGGTAGCACTTTAAAGGGAAATAAATTGGGCTTTCCAATAGTTTAAGACTCATTGCTACAATAAAGAAATTATCAACTAAACACAAATTTTCTTTCTTTTTCTCTTTTTGCTTTTCCCGGGAATATTAAAGGCAGCGAGTTGAACTATTTTCCACAAAAGTATCCACCCACTTCTATTCTGTGAGTTTTGATGGCTTTGTAAAAGAAAACAGATTTTTTTGGGTGTTGATTTCATGTAAATTGCAATTTGTCGATATTGGCGATTCAAGTTAAGTTGAATGATGACAATGCCCACAGACTATATCAGGAGTCATATTTTCCAAACAAATGCACGTCACATGGGAGTCAGTTTTATTCAGATTCAAGATTTATTCAGCAGCAATACATTTGAACCAGCTGAAAATCAAGCATTTAAATTAGGAAATAAGCTCCTCTTGGCAAAGCTGATTTGCTCGGCGCAGACTATCACTGGCTTGCTATAATACTAAAAAGATTAAAAAGAAAATTAAAAAAAAAAAATTATTTTTTAAAATGTGAAACAAAAAATCATGATATTTGTGTTAAACGACTTTTTTCTCCCACTCATATTTTTTGGTTTTGATGGGGTATACAGGTGTAAATAGCGACAGGTCTGCTGCAACACTTGTTCCTCCAGCTCTTGCTGTTTTTCAATATGCCACGTGCTCAGCATGCAACAGGTTACAAAGAGTGGGAGGTACATGACTCAAAAGCAACCACTGCACCAAGTATTATGACATCAGTTCTGCCATTTGCATGGTTGACAAAAGCAGCCATAAGTTCACCTTTATGCTTCTTGCACAGACTCCTGAATACTTTCCTGATTGTAACATGATTTCCATTAAAAAAAGTAACATACATCTCCTATAATTCTTTGCAACTTGCCAATTGTCAATAGCTGTGTTTAATGCTGCTGTGCGTGTGCTCTGCTCATTACACACAGTCTAAGCATCTAATTAACGGTCCACTGATAGTCACCCAGGTTAATTGTGATAAATGGCAGGCTCATTAACAGCACCTCTGGGAGGTACAAAATACCGTTATTTGTCTTAAAAACAATCTCCTTTCTATTTCTCTCACACCTCGTGAGCAGCTCTTCAGAGTTAATCTAACTTCTCTGAAAATTAATTTACTGCATGAATAATTGATTGTTTGTAAAAAGTCAGCTGAATAGATTTCCACTCTTGGTTTCTGACTCTAATGTGAAACTTTTAGTTGTATTGCTTGAATGCAATTAAGAGAATGATTCCCTATTTAAAAAAAAGGAAAAAGGTCTCCCAGTAATATAATGCAGAAAGGGGCCATTAGATTGATAAATAATGCAGGACATAGAGATCACACAAATGAACTCTTAAAAACACAAGCTCTAAAATTTCCAGATCTGATTCAGTTTAAAACAGCACAAATAATATTCAGAGGAAAAAATAATTTACTTCCAAATAAAATCAAGAATCTATTTGCAGAAAGAGGAGGATTTCAATTAAAAGAAAGTAAAAACATGAGGAAACAACAGGTTAATCCAAGATCGAAATGGTGGTATGACAGTATTTAATGATTAAAGAAAGAAAGTTTGATAGTGTTTTGTTTTGTCTTTGTATTTTGGTTTTGTAAATCTTCTGTTATGAAGTAGAAGATTTGATCTGTGTGACAGATGGAGTGTTATAATATATTGTATAGTAGGCCTACATAAATTCATACTGTACTCATTTCTGTCAAAAATGTAAAAATATCACTAGTGGTTCACTTATACGACCCAATATTCATGTATAGAATAACAAGCAACTTATTCCCAGATAATACTGCAAAATAAGTTGTCAAACAAGATAAAAAGTTCAACTTGAGGACAAAGTTTGACTTTTCCAAAACAAACTTATTAATTCTATCTGCGTCAGGAAGCTGTGGAATGGATTATGGAGAACTTAGGCAGTTTCCGAGCATGACCAAAGAAGCCAAATAGCAGCACAAAAAATTTTCTATAGCAAAATACAGAGAAGACAAACAACTTATCCCATTTGTTCACACAGATTCATTATTGTTCTTTTCCCTTTTAATTTAATTATTTTTTGGTTCTCATTCTTTTGGCGTGCGATTGACTGGCCACCTGACTGCAATAACTGATGTAAAACCTTCAACCTGTGATCCCTGACATCTCACAGTAGCGCAATCTGTGATCCTGTGACTCTTTCCCATGTTGACACTTCTGAATTGCTAACAACCAATGAGTCTGTGTAAAAGATACGACTAACACAATGCAGGGGCCACACAGACAAGGGCAGCAGAGGAATTCATTAGAGGACAGGACAGAGAAGCTCTCTTCCTTTTATCCGCTGGATAAAATAAAGTAAAAATTTGACTTTCTGTCATATTCAAAATGATGGCAAATGGAACTGCACCAAAAAGAGGGCTTTGATGAGTGCTAGTTGAAAAGAATGAATCTCACCCAGCAGACACAGACTACAACTGCATAATCAATGAGGCTGAAAGGACATGTGCCCCATGCTGTTTATAATCAATGTTTTTTATATCATATCTTTCAGTCATTCAAGGGTACAATGTTTCACGCAAATTTAAAGAGTTGAGATTTATTTACATATATGTGACTCCATGCCTCATGTAGTAATTTACCGTTACACAAATCCCCATGAGCATGAAACCATTTGAGAGGAATGTGGCTCTTCTTGCAGTCTCTCTGCTTCCTTTGAAGACTGCTAACTTCAGTGATTTCTTTTAATCCCCTCTCCCCCACAAACCAAACCCAAAGCCGTCCTATAGCTGCCTCTTATGGTAGCGCATGCCAAATTAAAAAAAGAGAAAGCTCACTTCTACAGAAGGAGAGTGAGATGAAGAGGAGTATCTAAATAGGTGTGGCCGACAAGCCTAATTCTATTTCCACGTATGGCTGCGTTCCAAATTGATTTATATACAGCTCAGTGTCCCTTCAGTTTATGCTCGGCTGAAATAAAAGCACTGGGGTGTAAAAACCCGGCAAAGCCAAGAGAAGAGAGGCAAAAAAGAAGGTGAGAAAAACAGAGAAAGCAAGTCGGAAAAATCTTTGCAACTACAGGTTATTTGGACTACCGTCCCAAGCAGGACCTGTCTGAACCAACTTCTTATAATACAATGCTGCTTGGACATTTACCACTTCCCAATTCCAAGTCAGTTGTAATGTTGTGTAAGATTCTACATTCAAAAACAATACAATGTGCTAATCTTCTGAACTATTTTTATTTCATAGCAGGAAAAGAAATTCTACATAAACTGAGTAATCTACTATTTCATGAAAAGAAAGAAAGAAGCAGAAACTGTCAGAACTGGTGTTTGTTTTCCTCCGGTAGATGTAACTACATCACATCTGCCCCCTGTCCAATCAGAACCCTTCCCAACCTCAGATCTTAAAGGAGAAGTCCACTTTTTTGCAAGTGGGGCCTTAATTATGATTTAAACTGAAGTCTACTGGACACCTATGGTACTTTTTTGAGATTTGGATCCTTCCCTGAGATATTTGTTTCAAACGCCAAACACCAAAACGCCATAGATGGAACAGTATTGGGCGTGCGTTTGCAATACTAAATCAGTTAAAAATCAGCTATTTGTTAAAATGTCTGTGTAAATACCGTAGTATTCATTCCGTCCCAGTGACTTTTTGGATTTTTACGCTCCTGGGCTGAGATTAAAACGCTATTTTT
>JAVQJG010164447.1:0-11958 GCA_036024015.1 Craterocephalus amniculus
CTTGGTTTTTTTGTTTTTTGTTTTTGGTTCAAAACGAAAAACAAGAAATGGCCAATTTTTCCGTTTTTCAAGCAGTTGAATCCGATAAAATAAGGAATTATACTTTCATACCCTGACCATACACGGACCTTCAAAGGAGGCTTCAGAGTAGTTCTGAGACATTTTTACTTTCATCTGGTTTTCTACAACTAAATAAAACATTGTTTTGAAACATATCTTTTACAGCAAACTGTTTGCACTTAAAGGTGCACATACGCTCGTGAACTAAATTCATTATGCAGTTAACGGTCTCCTATGATACCTTCATGAGCCAACGGACAAACGAATATCATCGAATGCAACAGATTTCACATTAAGAAATAAAACCTAAATACTTATAACCTGGTTAGCACATTTACTGCTGATGATTGATGATTATCAAACACAATGTTTTCGTTTTGTAGCTGGCTCTAACGTGAAAGTTTTGAGTGTTTTTGTCAAATCCCACAGTTTTTCCAGGAGTGCAGTGAACGCTCTCGTTTTTACAACAAGGAAAAAACGACGGTCGACTCTTGTATTTACTGCACGTTTTATTATTATTTCTTTCTTCCTTTCTTTTCTTTTTTTTAAAGAGAGAGTGGGAGGCTATATTTAGTTGGTGCCTTTCAGAGTTGTTTTTCGGGATGGTGTTGGGATGTTTTACTAACATGTAGCCTGCAGTACGAATGACTACGACGGAAAGTTTTTTCTCTGCACAGAACAGATGGACCAAGTAAAGGTACTGAGCTCATCATATGTAATTTTAACAGTTAGATTACTAGCAAATGTAGCTAAAACTTAAGTCCTAATAAGCTTTTACTTTAAAACGATACAACAGATGCCATAAACATTCCTGTTTCCCTAAATATAAACAGTTCCAGCTCCACTCGTTTGTTTTACCGTGTTAGCACTTTCAAATGAAGATGTATTTAAGATTGTAACATAAACAGTGGATCGGTGATGCATGCACGTTCATATTTCCACACGAAAATCTACTTTCAACTTTAAAACATGTTCAGCCAGTGTAAGGGTTAATGAACAACCCCTACCACAATGGGGGAGATATTCGATTTCGTCGTTCAGCTGTTCATAGTTTTAAAACTTATTTACGATAAACAAAGCGATTCACAGAAAAGCATAAACCATGTCAGCTGTCTGCAGAAGGAAACAGCTGTTCCTCCAAACAACAGCTCAGTGCCTTAGTAACCCCTAAATCACAAGTTAGAAAACCTGCTATCTTGATGCAAAATGTATTACATTAGAGATGTGCTGTCAACCACGCTGTCAGAATAGTATTATGAGTTGTGAACCACAGAACCTCTTTTGGTTTCATATCTATAAACTGTCTGCATGTCGGCATCGTGGCTATGTATGGACAAGGCTATGAATTGTAAAACGTGGCCATGAATTTTCCAGGTCCTTTGGTTTCATGCGTCTCCCTCAATCTCCACCATTGATTTCTTCAGAGTCAAGAAAATTTTTTTTTCACTAGGATCAAGCATGTTTTGGATCATCTAGTCAGAGCAGCTACTATAATCTCAACAGTGAAAGACAGGGACAGTATGGATGTAAAGTATGCACTTTCCTACATCTAAAATTAGTTGGTAATACAAAACTTTGGTCTGAAAAAAGAAGTGAGTCTAAAGAGGAAAATGGAAAATCTATGGCCTGGTAGTGTCAGCTGGCTTGATTCCAGCATAAAACATTTGGGGTATATTATAGAGGAGGTAGAACATCACAACCCTGAACAAGTCCAAGAGCAGCAGCTGATTTTGAACTTGGGTACATTTGTGGCACCTCCCAACAAAGACTAATTCAGCATATGTTTTACATCCTGTCTCTTCATTGAGCTCTTGAGCAAGTAAAAGCCAGTCGGCTGTTGACTCTTGTCTTATCTCTTGCCCCTTTTTCCCCCCCACTTCTTCCGATGATGTCCTCTTGGGTTACTTTACTGGGGCAGCTATGGTTCAAAACGGTAATTGTATTGATATCATTGGTAGGGATGCAAACAATCAATCGGTTATCAATTAATTGTTGACAAGAAATAGCTTGATTTAAAAAAATTTATTGCAATTCAATGTTTTGAGCCTGTAATTCCTTGCCAGCCTGCTTGAGGGCGCGCTTGACAACAGAGGTCCTGGACGTACTTGTGGAAACCAAGAGAAGCTATCCTCTGACCATAGACATAATCATTTAATTTATTGCATTAAATGAAAATAATACTAATACTTGTACTGATAATACTACTACTACTAATAATTATAATATCTTTGCATTGTTCCATCTGTGAATGTGTTCCTGCTGTTAAGAATAAATCTTTTATTAAGGAATATGATTTGCATTTTCTATTTCATAAGAAAGGTAGCATTTTCATAGAAAGGAATCTGTTGACTCAGAGGTAAATTGAGCATCTCAGAAAAATTGCCACGTATGAATTAATTGATCATCAAACGATATGAAACAACTATCGATTACTGAATTACTTGATCATTTGCATACCTAATCCTTGGCCTCATTTACTTTACAATTGTGTTGAGTTGAAACACAAAGTTGTGGAGTGCAGTGTCTCCATCACAGGATGCTATGCTGGCTCCAGGAATGTAATAAATGTCAAAGGACCATCAAGCATAGAATTTTAAGATCAGAAACATATCTAATATTGCTTCAGATAATGCATCCTCCACGCAAAACCAGACTTACTCTGTCAAAAACAAAGGTGGAAATATTAGATACTAAAAAAAGATAATATTTGAATTTCCGTTGTTATTGGTGCACGGATTTTGTTGCATTGAATTTCTTTTGTGGTCCTCAGTTTTCTAGTTTGACATTAGAACAAATACCCAGCTGTTGAACTTATTAGCACTACAATGAAGGAATATTGCATATTGTAATAGTATTCATAATCTTCCAATAATGCTTTCAGGAGCTGGATGAGATCGCCACATGGCTCAGTGAAGAGGGACTTGCTCCTGATTCCTCTAAGAAGGCTCAGCTGTGTTTGCTATGGCGTGCCTTCCAGCACACAAGAAGTTGTCTGAGCAGTGTGACAAAGGATCTAGAAATGCACCGCTCACAACATGCAGCAGAAATAGAAGAGGTAAGGTTATAACCGCTTTATCATTAAAGACAGTAGGAACTTCGGTAAGACCTAAGAAGTAAGGTAAAAGGTGCTCTTTTTCTGTTTGCAATCTTTCTGCCTGTAAGGTACGCAAGTCTCTGGAGCAGATCCGAATCTTTACAGAGCACAAAGATGTTTTGGCTCAAGAGATACAAGATGAGAACGATCAGCTCAGGGAGCAGCTACGACGTCTTATATCACTTCAAGGTTGGAAAATTTTAACTAGTTAAATATTCAGTTAAATTCAGGTTTCAGATCCAGTATTTGTACAGGTTTGCATTACCAAGATCCAAATCCGATAATTCAAAATGTCTTTAATCAATGGTTTTCTTTTTGTTGAACAACAGTATGGTTTACCTAAAAGAAACAAGTTCTATATTTTATTTTACTAAATCATGTAAGCTGTTCTATCTTGCTCTACAGCAATGTTAGGTGTGTGAATCAAAATACAGTGTACCCCAAATTACTCCCTACATTATAACAAAATACTGACAGTAGAGTTACTTTTTTTCACTTTCCTCTTTTTTCCTGGTAGACGCCCAGATCAGTGAGGTGGCTAAAATGCTGTACCAGCAAGGCCTAACAGAGCTGATTCACAGCAGCCCCAGCGAGCAGGTGGCATACCTTCTCGTGGAGAGGGCTTCCCTGCTGGATACGGCTGAAGATCCTGAAAAGCTAATGGATGATCCAAACCCAGAACGACATGTGGAGATGGGAGCACAAGCCATGGCCACCAGTGTGTGCCAGGTTAGAGGAGTAACAACCAAGATGGTCTTTTGTCTTAGTCTTATCTCTTCACTTTAATTTAATTGGAAATGGACCACATGCATACATTATTGTGTGAACGTCTAACCTTTTAATTCTATTATCTAATGTAATTTCACAGTCTACCCACAAGAGGGCGCCACGCCATTTGCAAAACACATGGAAAAGACTTTTTGGACTTCACAAGATTCCCCCAAGCAAAAATGCTGTGATTCTTGTATGTATTGGCAGATGTATGGAATGGTAGTGCATCCCTTACGTACTAACAAAACACTAAAAATGCACTCAGGTCAGTTGGAACTGATGTTGATCTGTAAAATGTGTAAACATAACATCTTCTGCATCTCATCTGTTCACATCATTTCAACAGCATCCACATTAACTGCAACCTATTTCTTTGTTCCAGTGTTTTTAATCACAGTTACCCGCACCAGGTAGGGCACTTTGCATGGCATTAGATTTTCAAGTTACTACACCACTGATGTATCTTGTTCAGATGCAGTTTCCAATGTGTCCTCTTTAGTCTCGCATGTATTTCTAAACACTGTTTTTCATAGAACTTCTCTGTTACTTTGAGAGTATTTAAGTCACTGAATATTGTTCACCTAGTAAGCTGTTGCATGCATCTGTTTGTAGGCTGAGGCCAGACCTTTGGCTGGCCAGGCAAGCAGTTTGGAGAAGGAGTGTTCCCGTCTGGAGCGGGATCTAGAAGAGGGTTCCCGCAGACTGGCCATGGCTCACAGCGAGATCCGCCGCTTAACAGATGAGCTGGAGTCGGCTCATTTAACCCGAAGAGCATACGGTGAGATATTAGTCAGAGACTGACACACTTGAAGAAATTCATGATCATTTTTACAAAGTAAACACACTTTCAGAAAGGCCAATCTCTGGGATGGTTCCCTCAAAGATACTCCTGTACCTTCAACAGACTACAGTTCAGTTCATTTGCTTTTATTATTCCTCAAGGGGAAATTTAGTTTGCAGCGCAGTACTGTGAAATGAAAATACTTGTTTGTACTTGTAAAAATACTAGTAGCTTTATAAAGTCCAGCATTTTACCTTTGGTAACTGTATTTTTACTCTCATTTGATTATAGGAAGTATCTTCCATCGTTGCCCAAATTTAGGAATTTAGAAAATTTCTGTGAGCCTCAGTGTGGACATAAGTCCAGATTGTACTTTGTTAGACAGAAATATACTCATACTGTATCCCTTTTTCTGACAGTAGAGCTGTCACATCTGTTTCTCCTTTAAACCTAAAACAACAGCAGCTGACAGAGGAGAAAAGCCCAGAGACCTAGTACAATTCTTTCAGCTGATGAGCTGATCCATTACACAACACCCCAAAAGACTGGACCTAAACTAATGATTGGCAAAGCTTTAGTGAAAAAGACAGACTTACCAGCGACTTATTGAAGAGCATGCAGGATGTGACATCAATAAAGCATTTTGTCTTTTAGAGCCTGAGCTGCAGTCTGCACAGCTGGAAGTGGAACAACTCAGGCAGGAAGTAGAAAAACTGAAGAAATATGGTGAGTTTTTTCGTCTTTAACATGTTTTCAAAGAAGTGTCCAGTGTTACTGGAAAAACAACCATAATATCAAAAGGGGATGCATGTTATGGTTTAAAACTGCTTAGATTTGTCTACTGTCCATTTGCCTGTGTTTATCAGACTAGCTTTTTAAGTAATACGTAACACTGGGTAAAGGCAAAGATCATCCTGGATAAGTTTCTTGCCATCCTACTCTTCCACTGCCGATCAATAATCGCTTGGGAAGTTGAATATGAAAGCGGCTGTCTGTATTTATGTATTATTTCTAATCTTTTAAATCCATGATCTGACTTGTTTTCAAAAGAAATGGTGGAACTACGAAAGACCAAAGAGCTGAATGATCGCCTGGACCTCGAGATCAGAGCCTTGAGGAACAGAGTTCGTACTCTGGATGCTGAGAAAAGCTCTTTGCAGCAAACGGTAAGATAGCTGCTGACAGGAAGTAGTTTCCCCATATGAAATTAGCAATTTAAAAACTTTTTATAGAATGATAAAAATAAACACAACACACAGTAGAATAATCTATCTATCTATCTGTCTGTCTGTCTGTCTGTCAATTGTGACCAAAATCTGCATACCTGTGCAGTTTATCATCTTTCCTTAATAATTAGTATGAGCATATTGTCAGTGACTCAACTAGCAAAATAGCTCTTAAACTCAGCTAAAAGATTACTTCATATTGATGGCCAGGACGTACAATCTGAGATAGATGACCCCTTTGTGACAAAAACAGCGGCACTTACCAAATTAATCTTACTAAAAACTTTGTCTCTCAGAAGTGAAGATTTGTGAATCTTTCAACTGCATATCTTAAAGTTTTGGTCCATTTTGACCATTATTTGTTGGACAATTTTTAGAATAGCCTGAAGATATATTGTATAAATAAAGATACGGATCAGTTTAAAATGTATGCTCCTTCATGTGTGTTTATTCCAGGTGGGATCTTTGCAGGTGGAAGGTGAGAGAATGGAGACAGCCCTGCAGGCACAGCAGCAGTTCCTAACCCTGCAGGTTGAGTTAGACCAGGCCAGGGACAGGGCCAAAGTAAGCGTCTTTTCAACAATTATCATCCGGAGCTACATCTGTCATTTTACCTTTTGAAGTCAGGAGGGATGCAGTGTGTAAGATTTTCAAGCTATCTTTTAAAAAAATATATTGTTAACGATGAGAGCAAAGTTAGTAGTGTACTTAAAAAGCTGAAAGTTCAACTTATTAATTTTTTATTTAATATTTCTAGTTTCTTCAGAAGCTTATAGATAAACTGTTTCAGTGGCTGATTTGAACTTTTCCAGAAAACCTCATTTTACGTTTATTCATACAGTTAATATCCCTGAAACCCATAAATGTCGTTCTCAAAAGAGGTCTCTTTCAGAAAAGTATTCAATTCAATGTCATTGTCATAAACATAATTGTTAGTACAATGCATGCATTTGAAAAGCGAGTACAAAGTGAAAGTACAGTAAGGTACTAAAACCAGGAAAAAACTCCCAAAGTTGCTATGTTTTCCTTAATAAAAGTATAGTAATACTGTACATTTAAAATGACGTAGTGGGATCAAACTAGGCAGAAGATTCTCTTGTACCATGTTATGATTGCATTGTTTATATGTTAACTATTGCTACAGTGTGTATATGGATCATAATAACTATGGAAGGAGGTTATTCTTGATGAGGAATCTCAAGCTCTGGCATTTGGGGGCCACCGTCCTGCCAGCTTTAGGTGCTTCCCTGGTTGAACATGATTCAGGTGAAACTCGTCTAACCGGTTGTTGTCAAGTTCTAACAATGAACCATTAATTTGAGTCAGATCAGGTGTGTGGAAGCAGGGAAACATCTAAAAATGGCTAGACATTGGAGATCAGGAACTGCAGTGTGAGATCCTGTTCTGGAGAATGATCATGATGGAGTTTTTTTTAAATTTCATTTTATTTTTATTTTAGTCAGCCAAAAAACTAACCCTCACTCAAGTGCCTCTTAAGAAGCTATACTCCCCAAATTCATGGATGTCCTTAGTGAAGGCAGCAGAAGCAGGATTTTTTATATTTGATGACTTAAGACTGATTGAAACAGTGATGAAATCCTAGATCATTTCAGTCTGAAAATCTTAAACGTAATGGATGCTGTTGTTGCACAAATAAAAGTCAAGAGCACCTTGAGGAAACAGAAAACATCATGGCAAAACACCAGTATGGTTAGAAGGAGAGAATGCAGGATACAGTAGTTGAGCAGAAGTGGAGAAAAACAAAACTTCAGATTCACTATGAGCTGTACAAACAACACTGTTATAGGTAACTATAACAACGAGCTGTGCAAGGCCAAAGAGCTGCATTTATCTGAACTGATTAACAAGAATGTCAACAATTCTGTCACACTCCGTTTGCTATGATTGAAAAATTTACACTTCCTTTTAAACAGATCAACCCAGAGCTCCTGTCAACTGAGAAATGCGACCAATTTGCCAACTTTTTTAAAGAAAAAATTAAAACAATTAGACAAGATGTTAATGTCACACAGTCAGACAGGGAAACTGGCCTATGTCTACAACCTAGAAATAACCCTGCTGTTACCTGTGTGTGATAATTTGATATGTTTGATTAAATAATAGTTTGGAATCTGAAATCAACAACATGCACACGATACTACCCGACATTTAAAATCAGTCTTTACTTCTGTAAAAAGTGACCTCCTGCTTATTGTAAACAGTTCACTGGCATCAGGCCAGGAAAAGGATTCAAGAAGGTTTATTAAAAGAGAGCAAGTAAATAAATAAACAGAGGTTGCAATTGCAATTGGAGAAACCGTTTAGAGCTCCTGTCAGACAGACATTTTACATGCGTCAAGAAGAAGCGTTAATTAGATTGAGAGCCAGGGCACCATGACTTCCAGGTCCTCGACCCACGGTACAACCTACATAGACACTACGATACAATTGTGTGATTAAAAACAATCATGAGATACAAAAAGGGATGCTGTAACCCTAAAAAGGCATGTGATATGATAAAGAATAATGATGAACACATAAACTGATGTATAATCATGACATTTCCACCCCAACTTATAATACTGGAGTTACTTTGTTACAAACAGCAGCTATGAATCCAAGCAAGTGGCCATTACTTGTGGAGCGCCCCAAAGGTCTTTCCTTGGACCTCTTCTATATAACTTGTATTTGCTCCTTTTGGGTCAAATATTACAGAACTTTAACATTAATTACGCAGACAAAACTCAACCTTGTGTTTCCTTATCACCAGAGGACTGCAGCCTGATAGACATACTGTATCATTGTCTGGAGCAAATAAACATCTGGATGAAAGAGAATTTCATGGAACTGAATGAAGATAAAACTGAGATTATTCTGTCTGGTAGCAAAGAGGGTCAGTATCAGTAAACACCTGGTGACCAAGTGTTTAAAATCACTGACCAAGTTCATAATCTTAGAGTGTTGACAGACTCAGATCTGATTTTCAACAACCACATATTAGCTGTCATAAAGACAGCCTTTCACCTTCCCTGAAATATCAGCGGAGTAAATTTAAGTCCCCCAGAAAGGCCAGAAGAAACTCATCTATAGATTCATTTCCAGTAGACTGGATTACTTTAATGGCCTTGTAACAGGACTTCCTAAAAAGTCTAAGTGGTATCAATTTTATAATTTTGCCATGTCGCACTTTTAATTATTTTTTCATGCAGGTCTGACTTTATCTCTTTGAGTGAACCAGCCAACAGTAATAAACTGGCCAAACAACATGACATTAGTTAACAACGATATCCTTGGGGTCTGCCTCAAACTGCTAACTACCACACCACCATGCATTGTTGTGGTCACGCCCTTGGATCCACGTGTCTCAGTTGTTTTTTTTCTGCTACTCACCTCTCTGAGGGGCGTGACCAGGCTCCGGTGCAGGATCATTACCCACACCTGCAGCTCATCACGCTCGTCAGCACCTCCTTGATAAGCTGGTCTCATTCCCAGTTTCAGTGACGGATGATTGCCTTTCACCCCTGTTTCTCGTCTCCAGACCTCCCTTGTTTCGGCTCCAGTCTACTGTCGTTTGTAGGCACTTTCAGGCGGAATTTTTGCTGTCGACCATTTAGGTATCGTTCTCCTGCGGAGGATCTTTCGTCATCTGACGTGTTGTAAATAAACCTTTTGAAAAAAAATCTGCATTTTTGGGTCCCGGTGTTTGATTCTGCCTCACGGCACGTAACAATGCATCACTAGACAAAGATATAGATCAAGTGATAATAACATATGATCATATGTGTTTATATTATTTTCAGGTGGATTATCTGCAGGAGAAGGCAGAGCAACTTGAGTCAGCCTTGCAGGAGCAGAAGCAGAAACTCCTCACTGCACAAGTTCAAGCTAACCAAGCCAATGAATTTGCCCAAGTATTTTATACCATGCAGATTCCAGAATCTGATAATGAAACCAACTAACTTTTTATTTTGTGTAGTGTAGTACAACAAACATCTTGTGCACATTTGTGTTATCACTTTACAGACTATCTGCATGTTGTTTGCATCAGTCTATAATGGAATTTTATGTTTTGTTTTTTTTGTCCTCCAGGTTAAAACAGCAGAACTCACACAGAACAACGAAATCTGCATTAATTTGCAAGAGAAATTAACTTCGCGGACAGAAGCTCTTATGGAACAAAAGGAACTTGTATGTAAACCCAATTAGGGAAGTGGGGGGTTTGGGTTAGGGTTAACAACATTTGCAAGTCATAGTGAAACATTGTTACAACATGCCCATCAGATCAGATAATTGAACATATAAAGCAATTTTGGTTTTACGTATATTTCAAATCCATTACATCTACATGTACCTTATGAATGATTATTAATATTGTCAGAATAATAAGTTTGGCATCTGTTGTAAAAAGAAAAGAAAATCCCTGTTTAAATACATTTTACTCTAGGTTTTAGGGTATTAGGCAAATGTACCCATCAGTGACTGAAGCATTAGGCACTCTTTCTGTGGCTGTGAGACCAGATACATTTTGAAAGTCTGTCTTTTAGTCTAGTTTCTTAATCCTTTTTTCCCCTCAATCTTTCCCCTATCATGAAACTCTTGACAAACTGAATAAATTCAAATTGTATTTGAGAATCACAAAAAAAACCCCACTGGAAACTGTGCTGTTATTACTGTAAGAAAATACAGTTTTTCACTGTCAAGTTTCTTTAGTGTATTGTGAGTTTTCCTAACACTAACCCTTACGACAAATGTAATGTTTGCTTAGGCTGAACGTCTGCAGAATGAGGTGAAGCGGCTGGAGTCAGCCTTGCAGGAGCAGCAGCATCTTAGGACTGTGCAGGTTCAGGACAATCATGTCCAAGTATGTCCAACTGTGTAGATCCCTGAAGATCCTGTTAGAAACTTACTCCTGTCTTTATATTACTGTTACCAAATCAAATGTTACTGTCATTTAGAATATCTTCATTCTTGTTCAGTTTTCCATGAGCATTGTCACTGTAGCTACTGCATGTGTGAACCTTATATTTCCAGTCCAGAGAAACTGAGATGATGGAGAGTAATCGGACCTGCCGATATGTAGACAAAAAGCTCACTGCTGATGAAAGTTGCATTTTGGAGAAGCCGTCAGAGGTAAGTTAATTTTTATGTTTAAAAAAAAATGCTCAGAAAGTTCCTGTGATTACATATAAGGTTTGAATCAAAACAGTCTCTTAACCTTTTCTGTGATAATAATTTTGCCCTCAGTTTGTGGATAATTACAATAGCAACCTGAATAACATGATAGCTAAAATCTGCAACAAAGAGAATAACCTCAAGGATCAAAGGTACTTTTTACTTTATAGATGCCTACTGTGTGCACATACTGTACATACTTTTCTTGTACAGGAAAACACATCGTTGTGGCAGTTAATATGTAGCTCTGTTTGTTTAAAGGTCGTCAAAGGGAAAAAACGCAGAATCGCAGACTGATGAAAACACCCACTCTCTACTGGGAAATTCCATCATGACTGAGAATAAAGAGCTTCACACACAGTTGTCTAAAGAAAGCATACTACCAAAGGTACTTCCTTACATGTTGTCAAAGCTTGTTATCATTTAACCAGCACTGAAGGACAGGAACTGCTGTGCAGTGTGTTCAATCCAAAGACAAATGACAAGAGATACTGGACAAAAAGCTTCATTTTGGGTTATAGGAGTGTCTTGGGTGTCAGCGAGCAATAAAGACTCTGCTCTTAACCCAAGATGAGTGTGAAATTTTGTTAAAAATTAATTTTTAAATGGAAACAATTCACACATCCTCCACAATCGCACTTGGAACCACCACTCAAGCGTCACAAGACATTCTTTTTGTTTTATCTAAATTATCTATTCGTTTAACATAGCCAACAAAACATATACTTAAATTCGGAGGTTATATTGAGTGAAATTCATAATGAGCGGAATACTTTTTAACTTGCAGCTGTGTCCACTGACTTTGGACTATAATCGTAATGTGGCTTTCTTATGAACCATAAATCTTTCATGCT
>JAVQJG010164462.1:0-14608 GCA_036024015.1 Craterocephalus amniculus
GGAGATCTTGTAGTAGTCTGTCTGCTGCTCTCCACCTATCGGCTTCGCCGCTTTAGCGCCTGCCGCACCGCGTCTTCCGCATCGCCTCCAGAGGTGTTGCAGCAGCACCGGCAAATCACATGCGCTCCCTCCTCTGTCTGGTCCGCCAGCATCAGAGGAGCCAGAGTTTTTACTCCATATTTATTGCTGTTCCGCTTGCAAGAAAATTTAAAACTGCTTTTTTTTTTAATCGGGGTTCGCCATTGGTGGGTTTGGAGGAGGAGGTGTCCTGGCAGCGCAACTGGCAACCAGTCTACTGGTGCCTTATGAACAAGTTGAGCTATTAAAGACGCATTAAAACAAGCAGAGCTCTACAGACACCAGTTTCATGACTTGTGTTCAACCTGAATGTTTTTATAATACCACTTAGAAACGAAGATTTTATCTAGTTCAGCCATTTTTATTTATTGTTTTTAGGCTGTTGAGCTATTTCAAAACGCTCTTTCATAAAAGTTAAAAAGGTTTAAAACTGTTTAAAACTTCCAGATGTCAGAGATTAATTCCCACTATTATGGTGGATTATGACTACATATTTGCTTCTTTGTTGAATTATTTGTCTTAAATTTAGCCTTCAAGCATCATAATTAACTAGAAGGCTAGCTAAGAGTTAGCTAGCAATAGATTGCTATTTTAAGTCTTTTTTATCAACAAAGTTTATTATTTTAGTCCTTCCTTACTAATAACTACCATCGTTGATTTATTCACATATTAAGACGTAGGCTTAGCATAAAAGAACATACTGTAGCCTACAGTAGCAAAACAGTTAAAATAGTTTTAAACTTCCCTTTTTAAACACCTGTCTGCTAATGCTAAATTTAGCTTAAAACTACACTATAACTTAGTTTTTAAGCTTTATGCTTCTGGTATAGTCAGTTAACAGACTTTGCTAAAAAAAAAAAAGAAGCATTACTACTTGTTAAGCATTACTACCTACTATTTTAACTCGTATTTGATTTAGTTTAGTAGTATAAAAATCATTTTAAAGTTCCAGTTTTAAACAATGATCAATTTCCACTTTATTTAATCAGTCACATTTTAGCTATTGACAGTTCAAACTAAAGTTTAACCTATAGCTTTGTATTAGCTTTAAGCTGGCCTGTTTTGGTTGTTTCTCTTAAGGTTCAACTGCTGGCTAAATGAATCTTATAGCAGGCTGCCTACTCAAACACCAAGCTGAAAAGAAAGAAAAATTGCATAAATTATGACCGTACATGCATATACTCTTTCAATAAAGAGAATTGTTAATCAAACACAGTAATGGGATCTGAATTTATAACACCTCGTTGCTGTTGTGAGAAACTAAATCTCCAAACTCAATGCTTTACAAGTGTCTCTGTCAGTGTACTCAAGCGATGATATTGATTCCAAACCTTTGGCTCTACTTCACCTATAAACTTTAACCACTAAGCATAGACGTTATAAATGGGTTTTAGATCCTGCAGAGGGAGATGACTGGCTACACTGTGTTTGTGTGCTCGCTTTAAATCAATATAGAGCACCGGGACAACGCAACACCGCTAAATAATCTGCACACTTGGCTGAGTTCAAGCATTACTTTTTAAAATACCGTGCCATCAAAATGCCTCTTCTCATTAAACAGGGTTATCATCCTGACGGTTGCCATAAGAGGGTAGCCGAGTTCCATGTTTCGGAGACACTAATTAGTCTGTGATGTTTAACCTTCATCTACTTTAAAAGAAAATCCGTCTGGAGGCGCAGTCTGCGGCAGGGAAACACTCTGCTCCCCCCATGGAGTCTGATTTCAGCACCACGCCTGGTGCGGACAGCTCTCCAAGAGTGATAGCCGCCCGGACAAGAGTGTGCGCGAGGCGCGAGCGCGCGCGCGTGGAGTGAATAGTGTCTCCAGCATGAAATGGACCGCCTTTCATTTGTGTCCCTGCAGGCGCTCAGCTGCTTTATATACAAACAAGCCCAACACATGAGGCAGGTGTGAGAGTTAAAGATGCCAAGTCATGAAGCCCTGAAATGTTCCTGTATTCTGTGCAAATGACATCCTGACAATCAGAAGCGTTTTCATTGGCTGAGCCTATTTCATAATCAATGATGTCATCACTCCTCTTTCAGGAATGCAGTTGAAGGAAACAAGAAGTTGTTCGCCATCTATGACACCAGGTAAGAAATGTCACATCACACCCCCAACCCCAACATGTTCCCTTAAAAAGTCTTTGTCTTGCACGTGATCCCCCGCCCCCCACACCTCACCCACCCACCACCACCACCAACACCCACCCACCCTCTCCCCACGTTAGTTAAATCCTCCAAGGATTTTTCTGATTTCTGCTTTCTCAAACTGAATAATTGATGGTGCCCCCCACACGCACACAAATCACCCAACCCACACAAATACATTTTAAATCAATGGGGGTGAAAAGATGCCATTTTGGACGATTAACAGGCCAACCAATAACAGACATTGATTCATAGATTGATAAATGCAAGGCTTTCTGTTCTCCATAGGTCCCGCCATTTTTATTGGAAACACAGGGGAAGGAATTGGCGCTGATGGTGTGGAATCCACTGTAAAAAATGTCAAGAGGTTTATGCAGTGCTTGTTAGTTAAGGGGTTATTATTGGTGAAGTTCGCCTTGCTACATATAAAATAAATATAGATGGACGTAGATAGATGTAACATTGATTTATACTGGAATTGACTGGTCCATTAAATCGGAATTGATATAAAAAGCTTGAGTATTTAGGCTGAACTGAACTATACTCGATGAGATTTCTTTCCAAATTTGTGAAAATACGTTATGATAGAGTGTATTTGAGTTTGAATAAATTAGTTTGGATTAAATTAGATTCAACTTACAATATTCAGTTGGACTTTTTTCTTTTTTTGATGGCATAGGATTGGACTTGCCTCTTTTTTTTTTAGAAGGAAAAATCTATGTGTAGGCCCTACCGTTGAAGTTAGACTTTTCCTCCGTCTTTATAATGATGACTTATTCATTTCTGGTTAAAGCGCATTTGAATACTTGAAGCTTACATGAAGAATCCTCTGGCCCAACACTGAAAAGAGACCAACAAAAATAAGAGAAATCCAAAATAAAAATATACAAACTAGAGGAAACAATATTTAACTGCTACTTTGATTCATCCCCTCGTGAAAATATGACTAAATAAACAAACAAAGCTGGAAAAATCTAGCACTTTCACATTGCCAACTTCCGCGCAGCTACTACCGGTGACTTTTTACAGCGTGGTAAGTGCTGTGCTTCCTCTCATTGAAACAACCGAGTGCCTTCACCGCCACCAGCAGCAGCGGCAGCAGCCCCTGTGCGTACCCTCCTCATCAATATGCGCTTCTGCTCCTGAATGTAAGAGCCTCTCACACTGTCACAGACGGCAAAGACGAGCGGAGCCAGGATTCCGGACAGGGAGTCGATGTCAGCCCACATTTCACACCTGACTGCATCCACAGCGAGCTGCCGACTTTTTCCGTGCCTAAGTCCGACTTTTTTTTCCTTTTAAAGAGGAGGGGTCGATCAATGGATTTACTCTGGATTTGAGGGGCAAGACTGTTGATTGGAGGGAGGCTGTTTCTGTTGTTGCTGCAAACAGCGCGATTTAAATCATAAATAAAAGCACATTTAGGGAAGGGATGATGTTTGTTTTGCCGAGGGTTCGTCAATTTCGCGTCTTCTCCGCGCTGGTTGTCGGTTCGATTGTGTGCTGCGCAAAAAGGTATTTCCTTGCCATTTATTTCCCCTATTCTACTGCAAATGAGAAGTCAAGGTTATTGAGCCAAGGTGATGTTTTTGCTCTCGTTCCTTTCAGCGTCAATGAACCGGGCAACATGTCTTTCGTGAAGGAGACGGTGGATAAACTACTGAAGGGTTACGACATCCGCCTGAGACCAGACTTTGGAGGTATGCGCCGCATTTCCTCCCTCCGTCCCATCCACAGCCCACCCTCCATCATTAATCCCCCTTTGCTTTATTTTTGGCGCCATCCACAGTGTTGTGGTCAGGTGTAAAGGAGTGGGGGGGCCGCATGCATAATCAACTGTTTTTTTTAACCCTTTCAGGCCCCCCTGTTGCAGTTGGGATGAGCATAGATGTGGCGAGCATAGACATGGTGTCAGAAGTCAACATGGTGAGTGGATTTACATGTGTTTACAAGCTAATGCATTGGGGAGGGGTGCATCTTCGCAGGGCTGGGTTTCCTGTATCTTTATCTCCAAGTACAAGAGGGCCAGATTAAAGCTTTTACAATCAATACAATGCACATGCAGCTCTCTCCATTCATTCTTTTCCTCATGCAGAATTCCCAGCCCTCCCATTTTAACCTCCACTGCCAGGTGCAGAGCGACTGTGTCCTCCCAGGAGGCTCCTCTAAGCAGGGAAATATGATTGGATTTGCTAATTCCTGAACTAAATGCTCTTTTTTTTAATGCCCACCAAGTCGACACGTGTACCCACATGCAGGAAAGTAACTTCAGGCTATTGTATCTTAAAATATCAGCTGACGATGACCCAAATTGCAGTGGGAAATGAGTGCCGCCATTGGCTATGCTTCCCTGTCCTTTGCAAAAGGGGGGGGGGGCATCTGATTCTACACTCAGACTTAATTATAGACTTTTTAAAACCACCAGTTCCACTTCAACACCTCTGTTTATACCTTTCACGGGCAGCTGCCTGGCAGGTGCTGCCATTATGACTTTCATTAGGGACGGTGGGCGCCGAACAATACAGGCAAGAGAAGCAGTCAAAGCCGCTTCAGTCATCCCGACCTCGCTTTGCATTCACTCTGTTCTGACAGCTTACATCATTTGCAGGGCGATCTGGTCTGTTCCACTAAAACAGGGGAGAAAAAGGCATCATATTCGTTCTCTGCTGTTATGGAATGAGCAAACTGACTGTTCTCTTGTGGGTGGTGTGTTTATGTGTGTGGGCGGGTGTGGATCAATTCTAATGACCCAATGAGTACTTCGCCAGGTGACTCCTAGCTTTGACGATTGATTTTAGCTTGTGCTGGCTCTCTGTGTTCTTATTTCTTCTGAACAAAAACAAACAAAGTGGTGTGAAAGAAAGTGCACCGTCTTTTACCTCGAAGGTTTTACATACCGGTACTCAAAGGAGTAAGTCGTCCGGTTCTTGTCAGGTCCTTAACCTTTAAAACTTGGAGCCATCTTTGGCTTTTTTAATATGAAAATACATGTAGAAGCTCAACCTTTTAAATCACAGTCAATGTATTGAGATTGTGTTCTCAGGACAGCATCAGTTGTCGGATAATGAGGCTAAAATGATGCCAAATGAGTAGATAGAGCATGATAAAGGTTATTTATTACCAACGTACTTTGTAGACATTGCACACAGATCAACAATGACTGAGCCTTTTCTCATCTGCACATCGCTCTATCGTAGGGCTGGGCGATATGGCCAAAAAATAAAATCTCTGATTTTTTAAAACCAAATACGATTTTCGATTTTAATCGATTTTGTTTAATCTTCCTGTCTTTTTCTTTAAAACAAATCACAAATATTAGATTTTATGGGAAACCATGCTTTTATTTCAATCACCCATTCAGAAAGTTGACCTAAATTCAAAGTGCAGATATTTTAAGTTGTGAAACAAACTTGTAAAACAAGCTGGCAGGCCCTGCCACTGTTAACAATGAAAATATAACTTTCACGCATACAGTTAAGGGAAGGCAATGTCTGCAAAATATTTTCGGCTAAGAAAATCTCAATTTTCAAAAAATTAAATCCTCATTGATAGCAAATTCGATTTAACGATAAAATTGGTTTATTGCCCAGCCCTAATCTATCGAGTCTTGGTTTTCAAGACAAAATTTTGGCATTGAAACAAACTTAAACACTGAAACAAATTTGAGCTATATTTACCCCCTATCCTCACAAAACCAACTCCAACTCAGCTTCTTGGCTTTATTCCAGCCAGAGAGAGAATTATTTTTGTTCTTTACACAGAAAATTCTGCTCTACTTGTTTGTTCCGGCTGCTTCTGATTGGACAGTGTCAATTTAAGCCATTTGACTGGTCAAAAGATTGACAGGAAGTGGTTTCAAATGTGATTAATAATGGTGTTATGGATCTCTAATATAAAGAGCAGGTCTACTCCATTCAGTCTAGCAGGTTTTCAATTTATCCCTACTACAACACACCTGAGTCAAATTTAAATGGATGGAAGAGCCTCTGAAGCTCTTCGTAATGATTCATTAATTTAAATAAAGTGTGTTGGAGCATGAACTGAAAACCTTCAAGACTGCAGACTGACCGGAGTAGCCCTGGAAGAATCTCTGAATTAGCACTCCGTTTTGTGGCTGGATCATAAACCTCCTGGACAGGATAAAAATGCCTGTAGATCACCTAAAGGGTAAGCTATCTGTCACCATTTCCCCCACAGAGGTACACACTATAAATTCCTGAGAGACTTGACAATATAAGGGATAGAACAAGGGTCGCTGGCAATTTCCCAGAGTTTTAAGGGTTAATTTATCAAGATTTTTAAAGACACAGCTTCTGACAGCCTGGACTTGGTTCTTATACCTCCCATCCATCTTGAATTGCCACGTTCCTGCAGGCTTCAGGCGTTGCTGTTGGGGGGAACCATTTAATCTGAATCAGGCGTGTTGGTGCAGGGAATCATCTAAAACCTGCACCAACACAGAATGCGAACCAAAATCCCTCAACTATCATTAAAGAAACTGGGAGAAAAAATGCTTTAATGCCTGTTTGCCCTGTATGTTTGCATAAGGTCTTTATTTATATGCTGTTTGATCATGTGAGATGGCAACACTACCCTCATGTGCTCTCGGTACCCACTCAAGTTAGGTGTGCGTCATCCTAACTCGGGTTTTGAAGGTCGGATGCTTTCTGGTGGGATGATTTCATTCACTGTAACAATCAGAACCATTAGATCGGCTTCCCATTGCTGCACGGGATAGTAAAATGTCCTAGAAACCCCTGAGTTGTCCTGGAAATAACTGACATTCTCATCTTTTTGCTGATAGCAAACAGATCAGTACAACAGCTGGCAGCGCAGACAAAGCTCACGGACGAGATGACGCTAGCATGACACAATAAGAGTTTACAGGCTGAAGTGCTGAAAACAGCCCCAAAAAAGTTGCTGCTTATGTCTTGCAACGTCGCATAGTTTGTAATGAGGACTACAAAGAACACTCTGTTCTTTATTCCTGAAAGCATCTATGCGGAAACCGGCAGACTCTTTTGGTTTCGCAGCCCAGATTCATCTCCTGTGCAAGGCTTGGTTGGATTGGGAAGGGAAAGGCATCACCCATTTTTTTGTTTTCATAAACATTTTGAATATTTAATGTGTATTACATGTCAATGTCAGACTGTTTTCAAACTATTCAGGAAGTTTTATTTCAGCTTCTTTATAAACGAGAGGCAAATGAAAAAGTTCAGGCTGTTAAAAGCTGTGTCTTTAGAAGTCTTGACTAATTAAACACTTAACGTCTGCGACATTACAGGTGAGTACTATCGCTTAGTAGGGCTCAATATGCTTTCCTCTTGATTTAGTGGGGGTGCTGATTTGATTTAGATTGCTATTTAATCAATATTGATAGTTTTGGGGATTTTTAGTTTACTCTTTTAACACCAGACCAAAAACTGAGTGAGGATCCCTATTTACCCCCAAAAACCAGCACATCACATTTGAGTTGGTTTTTAAGATTTATTCAGCAGCAATGTGTTTGAAGAGGCCTTTAAATGAGGAAAACACAACAGAGCAGCCAGAACATCAACAAACAAGCAAACAAAAAGAATATATAAAACATTTGAAAAAAAAATTAAATAAAAAATATAACTTAAAACTTTATGGGCGATGGCCATAAAACAAGAAAAATTCTATATTTATGTGAATTGATTTTTTCTCTCATTCCTATCACGTGTCAATTTCTCAGGGAGGATACCCAGGTAGAAAAAAACTCTTACACCCATATTTGGCCTTGACTTATTGTGAAAGCTTAGCAGCCAAAAGTCAGTCACATGACCACCATATGTGACCCACAAGCAAATCTCTGCATGACTTCTTGTATTACGGCCACTTCTGGCCTACAAAATAATTGCCCGTTATCAATGTCCAGGCCAAAAACTGACATCTGGACCACCTGTGGCCCACAGACTTTCAATAATCCAACAAAAGCTGGCTGTGGACATCTGGGCTACTTCCGGCCTACACAACACGTCACGAGTGCCCAAACTAGCCTGGACTTGGCCTAAACCTGTCTGCTATCTAGGTAGTGTGTACCCCTGTGATTTGATTTGTGATGGATAGCAAACCTTTCAGGTGATGTATGGAAGTTTTCTTGAAAGCCAAGATTTGCAAGAATGATCTGCAGGCGAGAAAAGGCTTAGACACTGTTGACTAGATATGGTGCCATATCTATTGATATATTCGTTTTAGCATCATAATCTAACAACTAAGGCTGTCTTGAAGAAATAATGTCTGCATGTTTACATGGATTAAAAAGGCTGAGCTTATACAAGCATTTTGACATTAAAAAAAAAACAAAAACAGGTGGACCAAAGCTAGCAAAACAAGGGTCAAATCCCTGTTTTGCTAGTTTTAGCAGCAACTAAAATTTGCCTCTGATAAAGCTATCCATTTCCTACTTCCTATTGGAAATTAGGGATATGATAAACTTAATTTCTGGGTTGTATTAGTATGGGAAAAAATTTCTATAAATAATCTGTTACTTTATCCTCGCTGTTGTGGTTAGTGCTTAAAGCTTTGTTTGCTAACAGTTTAGCAGCTAAAAGGGAGTTTCCGGCCAAGCAGGCTATTCTCTGCAGAGGAGATGAAGGCAACTGTTCATCCGGGGAATCAGAGAGCTGAGATCACACTTTAACTGATAATTAATGGCGTCCATGTCTCTCTGCCGCCAATACACAGAGGGACTCCGCATCTGTGCTTGATAAATGAACAAATCCTGGCCGTCATCGAGCGCTGAAGCCGAAACAAGAGTGATCAAGCTGTTTGTTGTTTTCAGCGCTTGACATTTGGTGGATGATATTTATCCAATGCTGGGTCCGTCTGTGGTTCTAGGATGGGGTTGGATGTTCCAGAGGGAAAGGGATAATGAGTCCTTTTGTGTTTTCCCTTGATCCTCACTAAACAGCGCAGCCCTGATAAATGGTGCTCATTTAGTTTTGTTTTGGGGGGAAAAACACAAAAATCATGAGTTAGTTTAATAACATTTCAGCTTCTAATTAAACTTCACCTGACTTGTCAAACCACCTGAAAACATACCTGAGGAAACTATTGTTTTAAGTTGGAGAAGTACCGCTCGTAAACAAAAGCAAAACAGTGTTTATGTGTAAAGAAAACTGGAGAAAACTGGAAAACGTGACCAGTGGCGAAGGTTTCGGCAGATTGAGAGTCGTCCTCGTGCAGCTTGAGTGTGGGTGTGTGAGACTGAAAACGTTTCCATTGAAACTTGTGAAGGGTCTGAATAGAAAATGGTCAATTCTATTGGTTGCATTGAAGCTTAATGTCAGGGTCAGAAGCATTAAAGTTAGATTTTTAATGTAAAAAGGAAGAAAGTGATTGTAAGTCATCATAGATATTACAGATGGCTAGATGTTGATAGATATATCTATAAGAAAGACCAATTTGAATTTAGAGAACAGCTAAATGAGCACCAACACTGCTGTCTCATTCAAAATATGTTTTGTATCTAACACATGATTAATTCAACAAATACCCTATCTATCATGATCAATGTGTATTTTTTCCAGGAGGAAAAAATCCTTACTTACGATTTCATGTGAATCACTTGCGGTTATGTGTGTGGCTGTAAACTAGGTTTTGAAGCATTTTATGTGATTTGAATATGAATCTTCGTATTTGGGGCGATTTAATGTCATCCACATTTGAAGAACATATGTAGTACATGCAAATTTACATGTGAACCTCATGCGGTTGCACTTAAATATGTCGTCTTGAAATATTTAATATGATCCAAATGTGAAGAACATGTGATTTAACACATGGTTTACATAGAGGTCTTCATATTTGGATATTTTTCATGTTTCATGAGGAGCATTTGGATCGAGTGAAGATTCACATGTGAAAAACATGAAGCGCATGTGGTACATGTGGTTTTTCTGTAGGGGATATCTCAGTGTTTATGTTTGGTTCTTATCAGTACAAAATACAAAATACTGACAATTTTGAGCATTTTGTTCTCATCAAACTATTTCAATAAACAGCCTGTTTGTTTCCGCCCTGTTGATGTGCTTGTTTGTGCTGCTATAGCCACAAGCAAAAAGGAGGAGATGGGAACAAAGAACCAAGGAGTCCCACAGAATACCCAATTATTTCAGTTTATAGCTTCATTTTTCTGAAGGTGACAGGTTCAGTTTAGGATTTAATGGTGAAAAAGTTAGTTTTCTCTTTTTTTACCTACTGTTACGTATATCACAAGTCCAAATATTTAGAAAAAAGAAGGAAAGACACAAGGAATTAAACTTTATTTTAACTGTTTTAAACAACTTAAACATGGATAAAATAAAATTTTATTTGATTGCAGTCCTGAACCAGCACTTTGATTGTGATTCCTGTCCAATGTCCTGCTAGTATGTCTCTCGGGTACACAATTATGTGTGTTTCCATTACAGAAGCGTCCTATGAAACTGCACCAAACCGTACAATTTCTCAGCTCCTTTTAGTTGTAGGTCAACCAGAATATGGTACGGCTCGGGCCGAGCTACTGGCATCACGCAATACAATGGATTAACTGGTGGACAGAAACAAAACAAGACAACAACAGCAAGCGGAACGCATACACTGGTCAGTCTACGTTGGAAAGACAACAGCAGAAAATAGTTCCCAACAGCAGGGTCTGGTTACTCGCCAGTCCCAGTTAATCTAAACTAAAGAAAATATTGAAGAAAGCGTTTTTTTTTTTTTTGTGTTTGGTTTTTATCACTCTTTTTTAGCGACTTTATGGACAGCTCATAGCTACTTTTCTTACTGTGGAGTTGGCAACACTGTTTCTGAACAGGCTGGACCATTCCAAACTCTCCAAACCACAGAGGTCTATACCTTAATGCTCAGAGGAAACAGGCAGGTTAGATTGTGATATGTGATGAATTTTTAAATGGAAGCTATGGCATCAGATTTGTAGATAATGTTACGAAGAAGAAGACACTAAATATTTATTGTGCTTAACAGGAAAAAATAGGATAAGAAGTGCAGTGTAACAGTGCACTACTTGTGAAGCATGTAATCAAAATGAAGTGTAAACCAACATAAATATAATTACAAATATTACATAGTCAAGCATCTCAGGATGCAATGTGAAATATCTATGAGTGTATATGATTCATGTAAAGTAACATTTTAGAAATAAAATACGAAGAGACAACCATCTGAAAGCAGTCTGCAATATTAAATCCTTCACATTTCAATATCATATCCTCCTGACCACCAGAAGTACAGATTTGTCCATTTAGTGTGGAGTGGAAACACAATATCTTCTAAGTTTTTATGCATTCTCATTACCCTCCAAACAATTAGGGAAAATGTGATTAAGCAACTTTTTTTTCCCGCCCCGGTAGTCAGCAGGATAATGTTTCAGAATCAAACGTGATCAAAAGTTGCCTGCTTTGCCCCTTTTAGTTTTTAATGATGGCAAAACTTGTTCCAGCTCAGTGTGAGATATGTAAGGAGGTTAAAAAAAATGTTCGAAGGCTTTTTGCCTCATCAAAAAGTAGAATATAATGATTTCCCAGCGCTAATGTCAGTGCTTTCACTCACTTCCAGACAAGCTTGTTTGCTGCCTAACACTACAGTTTCTCCCATCACCATTTTCTTCTTATTTCACTCGCTGTGCAGCAGGAGTTCATTTTACCCACCTATTCCAGAGTCCTGAGCCTTTTGTGCACTTCTATTAGCCTTAACACACAGGCAATCAGCACATCAGGCAACCTGAGAAATGAAGGCAATGGTGAGAGCTGGAAGACTTGAAGGATTTATTGAGTGACTGAGCGAAGCAGAAAAGAGCAGAGACAGACAGGGGATCGAAGATGTGAGTAAAACAAGAGAGGTAGTAGATGGAAATACCTCCCGAGCTGTGGAAACAGCATCTGGCTCATGCAGATCCACCTGGCAGGGCAGGTCGACAACGCCAGTCTCTGCCGCCGAAGCCTTTGCAGCCTGCGAGCGCCTGCACTGGCAGATGCTAAAACGTCTGAGAAAGGCTCGCTAATTACCTCTGAGGTTTGTTTGTGGTGTGCCGGGGGCCTCGCTTGATGAGAAACACATACTGGGACGAGATCAGAGCGAAAGAAAAAAAAAAAAAAGAAAGATTATGTACGTGCTAAGGAAACTAGTTGCTTACTTAAGAGCGAGTTGGTTGAAAATATCGGTTGTGCTCGTTCTATAATCAGTGAAGGGAGGTTTTACTTTTTAACTTGACGGATGTGAGTTTTGAATGTGGGAAAATGAAATAAACATTGCGTTTATGAAAAAATAAGTGCGCATATTGTCCTGGCTTTCTGAAAGTCGTCAACATTTGGAGATGGAGTTCCAGCACGGTGGAGGTAGAACGTGTGAAACACACAGAAACGGTCAGAGTCTGGGTAGTCACAGTAACAGGCTGAGCAAGCCAGTCATCCGTACACCCACGGCTGTGTGTGGGTGTCAGAAGGGAAAAAAAAAGAAAAACGTCATTATGAAGAGGTGAAACGATCTCAATCTCTCTTTCTCCAAATGTTCCTGTTGCTTGGTTTTGAAATTGAGGATTTTTGCAGCTCAAACACCAAAAGTCTCTTTCATGTTCAGGTACTTTATGCATGTATGCATCAGGATTTCTGGGTGAAACCAGGCGGCGTCACCGGGAGCTTTAAAACGCACCTTATGCAGGGCTGACATAAATACATGTTGGGATGTGATGTTGCCAGTGCACTAACTATGTCACCCTAATTATCTTGCATAGGTTTTGCAGCTCTGCAGTGAAGAGCGCATCTTTTCTCCGTGCTCATAGTGTGGTTTAATATATCCCATGTCTTTTATCCGGCATCCGGCTTCCTGCCTGATGGAATGTAATTGGCCTCAGGAGAGAGCATGCTGGAGGATGAAGTGATGATCAGGAAGATTTAGAGTGAGAAGAGAGGGCACTTCCTGGTTTGGAGTGACAGTCCTCTGAGAGGACTCGTTTGACGCGGTGACTCGCTCTCATCGTAATAACATGATGCAGAATTGCCTCCAGCTTTAAGGAGCTGCATGTGTTGACTTGGGGGATGTAAAACTGACAGAATACAGCACATTTCCCTCCTCGGTGCCGCCGAAAGCGGTCGTAACGTAGCAAATACAAACACTCAGGTAAACTATAAACTGCATTTATAAAGGTGCTTCTTGCAAAGGTCATCAGTTCACGTTTTATTCTGCTTTCCCAACATATATTAGGTTGAAAGCTGGGTGTAATATATGTGCTTTGTATGCTGATATGAAATGGAGAAAAATTACTTGTTAATTCTTGGTGTTTTATCATCTTTGATTATTTCCCTACATGAATGGGATCACATCTTTATTTGGAACACCTTGGTCACCAATACACCTGTTAATATTGATACATTTATTTACAGAAGAAATAAACATATATTCCGGTTCTTTGGGTGCCAGTTTCCTCCTTTATGGCTTTTGGTAAGAGGTCGATTTCTTTCTTAATGGCATTAAGACTTAAAGTTATGTATATTTTAAGCATTTAGCAGCTTGTAAAGGTGGCTTTATTCTTCTTTTATATTTAGTCTAAGACTGGTTTGAGGAGTTGTCATCTTTATAGGGCTGCAAAACAGAAACAAATTACTTTTGTTTTACACAAAATTTAATCTTTTGAAGTTTTTCTTTTATACAGAGGTGTATTTGGGACATTTTTAATGGGGTGCCCCAAGTTAGTTAGTATGGGGTGGCCAGTGATTAAGCACTACCTGCAAGAGGGTATTGGTAACTTTACTTAGAATAAATGTGTGAAATAGAAATGTTTGGGTGTATGGAAAATTAAAAACAATAATGATAAAGGATAGTGATTAATATCTGTTCGTAAACTTGACAAGCTACCAGTCAGAATTTCAGCGGCCAGGGGGATAGCCTGTAAAATTTAAGGGGTTCGTCCAGGTTGCAACAAGATGGGCCACCAAAGTGTTTGTTGACCCCCCCATAAGCCACACACAGACTGGATAGATAATACTGTCAAACAATCAAGTTTTTTTTTCTAAACTAGCAAATTTTGAGTATAATATAAAGAAAAATCTGTCAAATCAGAGAAGTATCGAAAAAAAATTTAAACTTTGTTCTTTGTTGATAGAAAAAAAATAAAGTCTTTTTTTGCTCCTAGGTCCTCTAAGAACAATTAAGTGATGGGTCGGAAATTTAAGGTGGGCATGGTTGACATGGAAAAACGTGAAGCGAAAAAGTGTCACATTAGCTGGTGTCAATGTTTTAACAAGTTTTACCGGATAGTTTTGATGAATTATATGACTAGCTCATGATGCAATACAACATTAGCTCAGGTAAGAACCGCAGCTTATTGTAATTATTCATCGTTATGATCCAAAACATA
>JAVQJG010164483.1:0-15896 GCA_036024015.1 Craterocephalus amniculus
CAGTTGATTTGTAATGAATACACAATGTATGACATTTCATGTTTTTTAATTGCATTACAGGAAATAAAGAACTTTATCACAATATTCTAATTTTCTGAGACAGACCTGTATATATAAAACTTGTGCTTCATCACAGCTTTGCTCTGATCTTTTCTTTCTTACGACTCCTCCTATTTGAGGGCTTTCTGGAATCAGTGAAACTGTCAACTTAGAGCAGATCAACTTCTCTTCTCTTCACACCGAGCAGTTTCTCTTCTTCTGCTCTTCTCCTCCATCTCCCTCTGCTCACAGCATTTTAACTAATCTCACTGTCATGTTTCGGAAAACTGCAGCCGAGGCTGCTGCATAAAAGGATAAATGAATCCCGGAAGAGAAAACACACCTTATGCAAACATCCCTAGTGCTCCAGGATCCCCGGTTTGTATGAGGAGCTTAGAGCACTTACTGCACTCCTGCTCCGTGCAGTCCTGCCTATCGGTGTGATAATCAGTTTACACAGAACCTGAACCACAGTAATACACTAATAGGTGGAAGTTTGTGGTTTAGAATAGAAACCGCAGCTTGACTGCTGAGAAGCTGTCATATCTCCTGTCTCAGGCTGAGTGCTTCTGTTGGACTATCCTTACTTTATAATAAACTGCCAGGTGCACTATCCAGGGGAAGAGATAAAAAACACTAGATACGGGGTAAATAGGATTTTTTTTTTGGGACAAACATTCATAAAATGCTTGAGCTAAACTATATCCTTATTATGGTGACTCTGTCACACAGTCTGACAACGGAGCAGAGACGCACGCATTCAGTCCTGAGTAAGAGCTCTTCTAATCCAAACCCCTGCTGTTAAATCTGACAAGGACAAAGCGTGACTGTGTTTAAGACACTGAGACAGAGAGCTGAGATGGGCTGGCAGAAACAAAGAAGCTGGATAGCCTTTGGGTGAGGCGTTCTTTGTTAAGTACATGATTAGTACACTTTTTATTTAGAAATGTGTGTGATTTTCACCAGAAAAGCAGATTTACCTGTCGTCTCTTTCAGCAGCTCCACCCTCAATGACCGTCTTGACAAAGATGCCCAGTTTCTCCAAGCCGGCGTCGGCACCAACACCCATCCCGATGATACTGATGCCCAGGCCATCTTCATCTGGAAGGAAGAAAAATAAAACATACAAACAAAAAAAAAAAAAAAGTCTGAATTATTTGGGTTTCATTTTTTAACTTGCCAGTGACTTTGAATCCAAATGACCTCTGGCGATAACATGCTAGGTGGGAGAAAACACTTTCAGTTCTAAGGTTTATATGGCAAGAAACAAGGAAAATCAAAAGTACTGAGCAAAAGGAGTCACATTTCTGTCTGATATAATCAGTATTGTGTACAACATTACACAAAAATTCAACATTGCTTCAGACAATTTAGATGGTTTTTTTGGTGACTTGTTTATGTGCATCTTTGCAAAAGTCTTGCATAAATAAACTTATGGTCTCAACTGACTCATGGCATCACGCTTATTTTTTGCTTTTTCAGCCATTTTGCTTTGATTTGCTGCTGTGCTTGGCATCACTGCCCTGTTGCATGGCACAGTTTTAATCTAGGCTACATGGGAACAGAGGGGAGCTCATGGTTGTAAGGCATTATATGCTTGTGTTATGTTTGTGTTGTTCTCTCAAATGTAAGTCGCTTTGGATAAAAGTGTCTGCTAAATGACAGCAGCAGTAGTAGTATTAAGGCGCACAGATCCTGCAAAACAAGCCTAAATCATTACATCTTCTCTGCAGTGGGTTAGGGTTATATGCTGTTTTAAGTTTTGTCCACTTATGACACCGTACATGATGGCCCAAAAATCTCAGCCTGAAAAAAACCTAAGCAGCGATGTAGCATCAGCTGGAACATTTAACATGCCGAAAACCTGAAAAGTCTGCAATGTATGTCTTATTAGCAGCAGCCGTGTTGCTACTCAAGTCCTCATATATTACATCTACAGTTTGGTTCGGATAAGGTGTAATATATCATGTCTGTGTGCTGAGGTCGTCCTTATTATGATTAGATGGTTTCTAAGTATGACAAAAGGCATGTATTTTCATTTTTTCCATTAGTGGACAGATATATACAGAACATTTAAACATAACAGATTACTAACTGATAGGAGGAAGAGACATACTTTCAAGACACAAGTTGGTGATCAAATAAGTATGAAGTATGCTGGATGGGAACTTCCCCTCATCCATCCCCATCCCGCATTAATTATTAACAGGCTGTTCCAGTTACATAACCGTGAATGAATGGAGAAATTCTACAGTGTAAAGTCACTCCATTTTCCATGCTTAATGATAGAGATTTATGTGTGTGTGTATGTGTGTGTAGGGGGGTGTCTCTCAACCAAATGAAGCTGAGAAAACGAAGCTGAGGGACTGATGACGTGTGATGCATAAATGCATGTCTGCGGGGGAAATTAGGACAAACCCCACTCCTGCATGCTTTGTAGAGTAATCGAAGCAGAATCAAACCAAACTGCTACTAAATGAAAGAAATGAGCTAAACAATACCAGGAGGAAAAATAGGACATCTGCTGACACGCCGTGTGTGTGGGTGATTCTGTCTCTTGGGTGTCATGGCTAAATGACAGCACCACCTCCTCATAAGATGCTCTTAGATTTTTCTTTCCCACCTTTCTCCAGTTCCACAGGGAAAAGCTCCAGCTTCTCCACCCGCTTCTCCAGCTCATACTCGGCAGACGAAGCCACAGGATCCACCTCCTCATTACGGCGGTCATAGTCCTCGTTGGAGTAGGTGTTGAACACCTAAAAAGATGCACAAGATGGCAGGGAGTCACAGCTAGACACAGCAGCTCATGTTATAGAGGCTAGAGTGGGAGGTGTGATGGTTAGCGAAATGCTAGGCTAAGTCCCCCAAACAAGAAAAGGTTTTTCATTTTTTTTCCCTTTACGCCTGGTGTTTATATCTAGTTATTCCATTTTATTTATCTGGTTTTACTCACTTTTATTTACTTTTATTTATTTCTATGTTTTTATATATGTCTGTAGTCTTTATTCATTTATTGTTATAAATCTATAAAGGTATAAAATTGTATTTGATTGAAATCAGGTCTTTTTCTTTTTTCAGATTTTTCATAATTTGTTTTTTATAATTAAAGTATTCAGAGACTTATGCTATAACTGGTATTGCGGAAATGATAGTTCAAAAAGGGCTATATTTTGCATGCAACAACTCTGCGACTACCCGTAAGTCTATGAACACCAGTGGGAGTTGTACAACTGTTCTTCTACACTTTATCTGCAAAAAAAGCTAAGGACGCTGAGGTGAAAAAGGGCCACAACTTCAACCACAAACCAGCCCAGGAGCCAACAACCAGCTGCAATGCAGAGGAACATGATGTGGTGATGGAGGACAGGGACGCCTCCCCCCCCCCCTGCAAGACTCAGCTGTCACTTCATATCTTATCCTGACCAAGTCCTGTCACCGCTTTCTGCACCGGGCAGGGAGGGTTAGAGGGGAGGAAGCTGAGCACAAGCCGACTCAAACCTGCATGCTCTCATCTCACATCTGTAACAAGGTGCTCTGCACACATCTGGCTGCAGCTACTGAAGACAGAAATGAAGGGGGGTGAAATCTGTTGACACAGATAGATAAACATGCGGCCACGATGCTTGGATACCAGTAAACGTTTTGGCACATTATGCTGTCTCCTATAAACAAGGGTTAAACAGGAAATTAAAACCATCATGGGTGATGTCCAATTCAGCCATATTCACAGATAAGATCAGCAACGCTTCATGTTGCATCACATCAACTGATTCAAGTCTAAAGCAAGATTTGTGCTCATTTCGATCAGAAAAGAGACAGAGTGAGATTTTAATTCAATTAAACATAATTATGTTTTCACTTTATTTTAAAGCGTAAAAAATAATACTGAAGGAAACACTGATAACTGAGATATGTTTGCTTTTGCCAAGATATAAACTCCAGTAAATATACAAAGGGCTCTCTGTTTTGGAGACGGCATGCTGGTTATGGCGTGATGCTGCCAGAGTTTTTATTCCGTCCTCTGTGTGATACAGACTGAGCTCCCTCCTTGACCTCCTTGTCATCAATCATTCATTGTGATCAACAGCCCTGCATTATTGATACCTGCAACCCCTATAGATCAAATCTCACACACACCGACACATTAGCATAACTACTGACAGAATTTTAGAAATATCGAAACGTAGGCACATTCCGAAACAGTAAACAATCGGTGGAACCCACCCACCCACCCCCCCCAACACCAGCACTTGCACTGTCCTGAACGTCCTGGACCAAGCGCCACCGCTGGCGGCCGGTGCATCCTTTAATGGCTTCTCCCAGTCAGTGTGTGCTATCTGCAAACACATTAGCATGTGGCTTGTCACTTGAGAGAGAAAGAGGTCGTGAAGCGAGATGAGGACAGATGTGGGTGGATCTGCGCGGGAAGGCGAGCGGAGGAGAGACTGTGGAGGCGCAGTGATGGAGAAAGATAAGAAAAGGGAAGATGAGAGGGAATTCAACAAATCAGAGAGACACATGTACGGCGGAGGCAAAGGATGGAGAGGAGAGCTTTTGGTAACTGAAACGGGGACTGACAAGATAAATGAAACATCACACACAGGGGAAATAAAACTCGTAAGGCAAGAGAGAGAGCGAGAGGGGGAAACAGTCTGACTGCAGCAGCAAATGGGAAGCATTTACCCTCAAGACAAAGACACCTGATAATGTAACTATCAAGGCATGTCTCCAGCCTCTCTAAGCACAAACTGTTTTCACACAGTGAGACTGAACTAGGCTCAGGCAGCTGGGTGAACATTAAGACTCTCAGAGCAAGAACAAACTTTAAACAAAATTCAGGAGGAAATAAGAGTTGGAAGTGCTTCCTGACATTTAAAGGTCAACTAAAGCGGTCGAACAATTGACTGCCAGCGTCTACTTGTCCTCTGACAATACCGGGATTTTCAATTGATACTCTCCTTAACTCCTTTTTGACCTTAAATAATGTTGGAAAGATGAGTAATTTGAGTAAATATGTACAGGATGGAAAGAAATTATTTGCTAAATAATTCTGACACTATACCTGATCTTGACATTTATAAGGTAAGAAACTCTGCATGGTGAAATCACACATGCAGCTTATAACCGCCAAGTCTGTACTCAGATCTAAATAAGGTGTGAAACAGACAGTATATCCCTTCAGTCTATAATAATTTATAATCGAATTTGTGTCAGACGAATCACAATGTATCATCCTTACCAAGCTGGACTCCGCCCAATACTTACTGCCTCCTGGAAGAGACTCCAGAGACAAAATAAAACCTGACATCCCAATCAAGAACAGTTTGGTTCATATCAATAAGTTGACCCACACAATCCAATAAACAGATGTTGAAGCGGCGCAGTCGGAACCTTCCACTGTTATCTGTCGGTAACTGTGTAAAATCACTATGTCAGTAGAGCGAGCCAGTTCCATTTCAGTCAGTCTGAATGTGCTGAAGCCCACCACTATGCCGGACTGGGATTCAGGTTTTATTTGAGAGACAAGTGAAACATGCGGCCTCTTCAGTTGAACTGAAAAAGTCTCTTGAAGGACTCACCTCAACACAGAAGCATTTAATGCGTCTAAATTTACCCTTTATTTCAAGCTCAACTAAGAAGCATATTTCAACATAGAATTGCACAACTTGAACTTTTGGTTTTTAATCTTGCTACTAATTATAATACAAACCATTAAACCCAAAGAGTTGTTTGCATTCTCTGAAAAAGAGCCAGTAAGTGAACTTAGATGTTTCATCTCTTCCCAAGTCTGATCTTTCTACTGCTCCTCTATAGAACACACAATGTCCCACACAATGATTGCCACATACTTCACAGAAGAGCCTCTTTGACCCTGTGTTTGTATACTGGTGTTTGAAGTGAATGCAAATGCAAATCAGTTATTTCGGTGAGAAGAAAAGGAGTGTGTTTCTGCAGGCTTAATACGAGAGTACTACAGGTTTGCAGGCACATGTCTGTAAAGGCAGGCATAACTGTTGCAGAGGGAAAAGCTGTATCGCTCTGATGCTTAGAAGAACATTGTAATGATGCAGAAAGTAAATATATTCTGTTACTAACCGTTAACAGTGGCTGAAACCTTCAATACACTGGCATTGAAGCTAATACTTTTCAGCCACCTCAGCCGCAAAATTGTTGTGTTCCTTTGATAGAAGGATTAGCCGAGTGCCAATACTGAGAGTTATGAAAAGAAAAAGTAGGCTGTATTAAAGAAAAAAAAAACAGAATTGAAAGAACTGTACAGCAAAACAGGTCAGGAGTAAACCTGGGTCAAGATATAGGAGATGGAGGAAGAGCAAAAAATCATGAAGATGTGCAGTAAACAAAGCAGCAAAACCTTCTAAAAAAAGATGTAGAAGCGAATGAGTCATATGATGTATGGTTTGGAGCGGTAGCATACAGGGAGGTCATTCAAGAGTGAAACAGACAAAAACAGAGAAATAAATGAGGCATATTAAAATAATAAAAAGAGAAAGAAAGGCAACTCGGGAGTATATGAGGCCAGCATTAATTTGCTCTGGGGTTGTCTGAGTCCATGCCTGAGACGTCACGGCATGGCGCCCGTTCCCGGCAAACAGCCCCTGATAGTATTTAAGTAGGCCTTTGGTGTATTGGTGCCAGTGCTGCTGTCACCCTTCCTCCCTTGCAGACAGTGGATGCTGCCCAAGGCAATAGGAGACTGGAAAACCTAGGAGAAATGTTCCCAGTGCTGTGGCATGAGCCCAACAAAGCCTGCAGTGGATTAACTACTACTTGGTGTGCGCACACATACACAACCACGTACACACACATAGACATGACTCTGCAGCAACACCTCTATACATTTGCATTTCATTACCTTTCCTTATGAGCACCTACCCGCCCACACATGTAACAAGCTGGCAGGTGCTGCGAAGGGTCTGAGGCAACGAGGCAGTTGCTGATGATGGCAATAACAGACCAAGACTGACATGTATAGAAGCTGAAATGGGATGAAGAGAAAGTGAGAAAAGAGAAATGCAAACTGAAATATTCTCTCTATATTTTCATACCGCATTAAATGTGAGCGCACAGGAATTTAAAGTCGATTGGAGGCCTGTCTGTCTTCTTGACCTACATCATCCCTAATCTGAGGATGCAACACTGACAGGGAGTGCCACAGTTGAATAAGTCAGGTTTTTTTTTTGGTCCCCCCCCCCACACACACACTTCAGATGAAGTTTCTGCATACAGAGCAGACACGCAGACTGTAACAGTCATGCAAGTAGATGCTTAAGAGAGGAAGAGATGAATGTTTTCCTGCTTATGCTTTTTTTCATCCGACGTTACAAAAGCAGGGAAGTGCCAAGGGGGTCACTGAGGGGTCTCTGCCCCAAACCGCTCCTTTGTGAATGTTCCCATCTGTGTTTTTCTTCACAGTGTCTGTCCCATTTAATAATAAGTCTGCTTTCAATAAAATATAAATAACCTGACCAGGCTGTCGTTTGTTATTTTATCTGTGTTAGTGTTAAGACTGTTTGATGGGTTGCTGCAAATAGACAAATGCTCTGTAGTTATAACAATGTAATAGAAACAAAAGGGCCCCATAGATTATAACAGCGTTGTGTGCACTTTGTTGTATTTTTCAAAAAATAAAACAAATCTGAATTATTTTGCAGACTACAAACATTTGAAAGTATACACAAATTCTAGGGGTGGTGAAAAAGATTCTTTTAAATCAAAATCGAGATTCTTGTTCATCAAGATTCAGAATCTTTTCCAAATTTCCAAGAATCGATTTTTTAAAAGGCTAAAACTTATTAGCTTGACTTTCAAAGCTGCTGCTAAGTGACAAATACATGTTAAACTTTGCCAGGTTAGCTAGGTTTAAACCGTTTTTTGATAAAAATGATCAGTTTTCTTTAAACTAATGAAGCAATTACTCAGAGTTGTTTCTGGCTTATAGAGGAACGGAGTTAATCAGCACGTTTTGTTACTAGAAGAGGATTGAATGTTAATTTAGATCAGTTTGAATCGAGAATCGATACAGAATCGAATCGCTACCCTGAACAATCGGAATCAAATTGAATCGTGAGTTCCTGCAAGATTCACACCCCTAATAAATTCATGATTCACATTGGCTATTTGTGTAATTAAAGCCTATTTTTCATCCTGTATTGCAAATATGCCTCACAAAAGGAGGCATGTTTCATTCAGCTGCAGCACAGTAATAAAACTGCCCATCTCACACTGCCTATGTCCAGTCCTTCTAACCCGCTGGCCTACTTTGATATTACTACAAAAGACAAAAACACAAGTCAGGGAATCATAATGCCCTTTTTGTGTCAAAGTAACAACATATAAGATTTAGATTTTTTGTTCCATGTGCTGCAAAGGCACTTCTAAAGCTCTTTGCATGTTAGCTGGCCTGCATGCCAGTAAACTGTGGCTCTACTCTCCATTCCACAACACCACTGGGTGCCTTGAATCCCACCAAACAACCACACCATGCAGAAACAGAGAAAGGGAGGAAAAGAGGCCATCTTACTATAAAGCAAGGGGGCAGAGAACATTATTATACACAGTTAGTGGGAGGCAGGAATGAGAAGTAACACAACATGCTGCTTGTTACACAACATGCCCACTTGTTGTACTATGTAGCTTAGTAGGCTGAAATAATAACTTGGTAGAGTGCAGGACTGTTTCCACAAAGCATAATAAAGACTCTGTTTGATCTGCGCAGTTGTGAATGTTTGATAATGTTTAATTAAGCGTGCATCCGGTCATATAAATTGTGCCTCTGACTCACCATAAACAAGCCAATGACGATAGTGCAGCAGTGTGAACCCTCCTAAACACAAGCTTTGAGACAGTCTGTCACTGAGACGCTCTGTCACAGCAGTGAGAACCGCCAATGCTAATATTGTTAGCACAAAACGAGATTGGGGAGGTGGGTGATCGGTCATGACGAAGACTGCAGGGTGGTAACTGACCAGTCCCAAAAAAAAAAAAAAAACACAAGGCAGCTCGCCTTTCCCCAATCATTAAAAGTGCATGCTCCAGGGAGGATCAGGTGGCACAGAAACAAGCAAACAAAAACACAACTGCATCAATAATGGAGCGACTAAGATACATGCGTGCAATGATACATACAGATACACAGTGTCTAGCTCATGAGCTCTCCCCTGCTCAAAGTGTATCCACCAGTATTGTTGGAGTAAACTATAGGCTTTTTTTAACTTATAGAAGAACAAAGAATTACAAGAAATAAGTGGAAGTTAATCAGTGTATCTTTTTAAACTTACTGTAAGATATCATTATGAGCTTTATAAAATGCAAACATTTGTAAATGTTTGCATTTTATCACCTGGATTTGGCATCTCGAGAAAACATCCTGCATGACTGATATCACAGGCAGCTACCACTGAGCAAAGCTGAGATAAACCCCAGGCAGCGCAGACACAGAGACCGCAAAACCCAGACAACCATGCAAACTTATTAGTACAAAGGAATTAGATTGATCTTTTAACATGAAGAAATGTAACAGTGCAAGCAGAGTGCAAGCTACACACAGAAAGGCTGCATCTGCAGCTGCAATTAACAGATCCACTGAGCTTTATGGGGGAAATAAAAGAAAAATCCAGTCATAAGGAGACTTTTGTTGTGTGATTGTTTGTGTTTTTTGGACTTTGATGCATTTAATGAAAGAAAGTGAGAGAAAAGAGAATGAGGTTATCAAGAATTTTGGATCAAATCTATCAGTAACTCTTTGAGTCATGTTGCTAACAGACAAACAGACAGACTACACTGCTAAACACGAAATTTAAAAAACAAAGATCAAAAGCAGAAGAGCGAATAGTGGGCATCCTTGAAAAGATGGCGATTCAGTATTTATCTGGAGCTGTAACGAGAAGACGGCCTGTTGTGGTATTTTCTAATGTTTTGGACATGGCTGCACTGAATGTGTGTGTCCTCTGTACCAGAGCTGCGTCGTTGCCAGAATGACCCACCGTGTGTTCATTATTGAGCTCTACATGTGCAATACCATACATAACTCTCAGCTGACATCCAACGTGCTATTAAAAAAGGTTGACAGAGTGGAAAACGGCAGATTTTAAAAAAATGTTACATCAGCTTTCAAAATGACCCCCTGTGGAGGTTCTATTGTTAAAAATGGTCCTGGATCCAGACATGATCCAGATCACCCTCAAAATTTAATCAGCTGTTCCTTATACCATTATGGAGATTGCATAAAAATGTAATCAAAATACGTCCTTTACTTTTTGAGTTATGTTGCTGACAGACTGACAGACAAGACATTGGTGAAAGCATACCTAAGCTAAAGCCATATGGGCGCAGCCATAAAGACTTCTTATAAATATCTTACACTTTTTATTCCCAACCAGAAAGACAGACCACTCTGAAATGGAGCAATCTTATAAGGAAAAACAGTAAGAAGGCAAAGTTGCTGGCAGCAGCCCATCTAATTTGAGTTGGCCTTACAGGATTGCAGACCATGCTCGAGATAAAGATGCTCTCGAATCCCACATGTTTACTGTTGATCTGTGTACATGACAGAATTGCAGGATAAACTGGGAGGGCAAAGCTAGAAGACACATCCTGGGAGCCTCCACAGTCATGTACTGAATTGAGGGCAGACAAATGAGCTTCCAAATCCCCAAGAAAAAAAGTACAATCTCTTAATGCCTGACAAATCTGAGGAACAGCACTGAATAAATGTAAGTTGGTATTTCGTATGTTTGTCTCGATGTTCCAACTTCCTACAGTGAAGCAAAGTATAAGTCTGTAAATAGTCCGGCATGCTGGAGCTAACAAAGAAAAACACATGTTATGCAAACAGAGTGTTTACGGTGCAATCTACTCTGCAATTATAAATAAATCAGTGTATCATCCTGCGCTTACGTCACGTTTTTCTAAAAACTAGAAACTAAATATCCAAACATCATAGGAACATTGCACAACAGCATGACGGGCTAAACATCTGCTTGCATCTGCATAAGCTTTGTTACAGACAAGAGGAGTGACACACATCTATCACATTGATTATAGCTCTAAGCTCAGATCTATTCTACTCAGCATCCCACTAATGGCGCCGCAGCCGAATATAATGGACACAACTTGAGTGTCTGTGATCGCGTAGCAGACAACACAACATGCAGACCAGAAAGGTTGATTGCAGAGCCACATCAGTGCCCAGTAAATTCTCAGAGGATACTGCAGCATCTTGAATGATAACAATACAGCTGGTCTACAGCTACAAAAGGATAAACCAAACGTCAAAGGCATTAATGCATAGTGAAGACTTAGGCATGGGAACAAAAAAATAAATTTAAAAAAAAAAAACACACCAACAAGTGAAGGATAGTAAAAGGATTCAGATATTCTTCATGTTATATCAGCTGCACAGAGGACCGAATCCACTTCAGTGCTCCTATTTAATCTATGGCCTCACACTAATCAACTACACTGATGTCAGGGATAAAAGCAGAGTTTCAGTGAACATCAGACCTGATTCTCTTCTGTAGGTTAGTGCCCTCTGGAAAGCAGACAGCCGTACTGTATGTCTGAGAGCTCCATGTAGTATCTTCTTAGTGGGTCAGTGAGGATGTTACAGCTGTGGTTTTCAGCTAAAAAAAGCAGCTCTGTAAAGCTGTATTTACTGTAGGCCAGGCTACCTCTGCCTTGCATTCTCAAAATATGCAGATTTTTCAGTAAGTATAAGATTGTGTCTTCATCTGAACAATAATACCTTATTATTTGTCCCTAAAGGAAAAAAAATTAAGCAGAAACTTTTAGAAAATAAAGTGTTTTAAAACGTGAAAACAACAAACTTTTTTGTTGTAATGGCGATTGAACTCAGCAGATCACATAATTTAATAGAGCTTTTTCCTTAGAGGCTTGCACATCTGGATATATTTGCATGGCAACAGTGAAAAGTTGAAACAGACTCAACTTCACTTTAAGTGATGCTGCCAAAACCTAGATTTTTAAATTTAATACGAACAAATAAATCAGCTTTTTTTCATTATCCAGCATTATCCAATTTTGTCAGAGGCTGAATGTGGGTTAGTTTTTTTTTTTATATCTGTGGCTACCATGAAGACTTATGTATCAAACAAGCTTTTAAAGCAGTGATGCTGTAATGCTTTATCTGCTTTACAAAGCAGAGTTGGCAGGGCTAAAATATGTTTGACAAAAAAGAATGAAAAAAAAAAGTATTAAGTATAATACATCAGTTTTTTTTTTATGAAAACCCTCCACAGTCCACTCCAACAGGGGTCAAACTGGACCCATGCTGATCTGAAGGCTGAGAAAATCGCCTTGTCTTTCACTATATAGACAAACAAAAGACAGAACCCTGTTTGTTCCCCATGTGCTACGAGGAGAGGGGAGGTATGATGAAGAGGTGGGAGGGGTGCATGTCTAATTGTGTGTAAGCTAGTGTGAAAAGGTGGGGGCAGTTTTCCTCTTTAAAATTCTATATGATGAATGGGCGTCAGTCCTTTTTTATGGAAAGCAGAAGCCTTGAAACAACAGAGGCGCACACTCTGCTTGCTCACCCTAACTGGAACAAGCTTTCACGTTCAGTGTGTGATTGCAATATCATGACAAAATATAAGCCACTTTTCAATTATCAAAAATAAGATTTGTGAGATACTTTGATATATAAAGATTTACACAGATATTATGTTAAGTTAAAAGCCACTGCAATGATATCTAACATTTCCGTTGGGCCATCATTAAAACTGAAATATGATCACAATGATGCTACAGCTTTTGTTTTTTTTTTCAGATTTTCAAAACTACCCTCGTGAATGTTTACGTGCATTTGTGTGTTTTCAGGCACTTGTCGTGGATTGTGACTGAGAGGAGAAGACAAAAGAGCGAAAGGAGGAGCCGTGCAGAGGCTTTGCAGGGTAATTAGTTAGCCAACATCACATTTTCTCCTCAGAATAACTGGGCTAATTGTTCTGGTTCCCTGCAAAACGTTAACAGGATTGATTCATAACCTGTGGGATGTTTGTGTTTTATCCATATAAAGCTTTCATATATAAACCTTAATCTCTAACTCAAAACTGTGTTTGTCATCATGAACTGTACATCTGCTGATACAAACTTTACTTCTATCAACAACCAGTTTCACTCAGAAAAATAACACTTAAATGACAAACTGGTTGCGAGAAAAAGAGGAATAAGGCAATGTAAAGCATTTTGTTTACCTTTACAAGTTATAAGCACAGTGATTCTAAATACTCAAGGATAAAGACTGGCAAATATTTTCCATAATCTTCCCAAATCCATCTCTCCAATCCACAAAAAACACTGCCTGCATTGTGTCCCACTCAGCGCTGAAAACCACATCAAAACACTAAGAGGCAGATGCAGCGCATGGCGCTGTGTTGTAATCAACGTTTCTCTTTACCCTGGGCAAACCTCAGAATCCACCAACCTTGTTGTTTTACATAACAATGTTATACGTAAACAATGAGCCCACTAAATGGAGAAAAACAAAAATAATTATATGCTAAATATTCCCATCAAATAGTGTCCCATTTTTTAAAAAAAACGAGCCAGAATGAGGAAATTCAAACCCAGCATCTTGTGTGAAAACTGTGTGGGCGTTGAACCAGCGTGACTAACACATGCACAGATGTGCTGCTGGAGAACATGCCGCGTTCTCAGAGAGCATTTCTCCATTTCCTAACATCCAGACTTATAATATTACAAACATTTCTGAAGACAGATCATTTCATCAGTCATAAAATGTCACAAACAAGTATGTCAATAGAACAAAGCTAACATTGTGTAGTTCAACTGTAACTTAAAATACGAGCGCATAGAAAGAGAGCTCTGCCGCTTTAACCTACTTTTCATAAGAGCAGAAAAAAGGACTTTTTATGTTGGATTGTCTTTTAGTGTTTACACAATTAAGGCTTTAGCAACACTTTGTACGGCATCCAGCTTACTGTAATGGGAGCGGTGCTGAAACAAATCTTCCTCTTAGGGGGGATGTCCTCTTTGTTTTCATCTGGCAGGCCGGGAATCTCTGTCAGTTCAGAGCCCGGGTCGTAGACGATATCCTCGTCGTCACCGTAGAGGTCATCCTCAGGGTCTGTGCAACTTTCCCCCCAACCCTGGTAGCAGGCATCTCCGTCTGCGTTGAAAATAACCCGCTCGTTGCCGGTGTATTCATCCTCAGGTTCTTCCCTCTGGTCTTCGGGAGATTCAGAAGTTTGGTCTTCCCTCTCCTCTTTCCTTTCCTGGGTTGTGACGAGCTTCGGAGGGGCATCTTTTGAAACTTCGTTTTGAGGTTTTGAGGCTTTGGAGACATCTTGATCATCAGTATACGTTATTGAGTCCAAGGGTTTCTCTTCTTCTTCTAAGGAACCATTAACTTGGCCTTCATTGGTGGCAACCCCTTGCAAACATTGTCCGTCTCCCTTTGGAGCGCCATCGGTTTTGTCTTGGGCCTCTTTATCTTTTGGGGCCTCTGTTTTGGGATCTGAAATCTCTGCCCCCGAACTAGGACTTAGGAGGTCCTCAGAGGATGAAGATACAGGAAATTTGCCACCTATCCTGTTCCGATAGGTTCCGCGAATTGGCGATTGTCTTGAGTCGTCCTCGCTGAGATCCCCCCCATGGCGGAGGGATCCCTCGGGGGAGTATAGGGCTCGTCGGCTGACCCCTCTGTAAGAAACACCCTGATTGTGGTGATCAGTATTTTCAAAAACAGCGCTGAGCTGGCTGACGGTGGGTGAGGACGCCTCCGTTCTGGAGCACAAGGAGTCCAAGGAGTCTGTGCTGCCCCTGTTGGACTTTGCCCCTCGCCAGTCGTCTAGATGCTCGTGTGAACCTCGTTTATCACGTCCGTAGGGAAAGACCGGGGATTGGGACTGGTCCCGTGACTGCTGCTCAAACAGCTTCCTGGTTTCTGAGAACTTTGCGCCGGCGCCTCCAATCCTATCAGCCGAGGAGGAATGCTGGAGCTTTATCACTGATCCGTCAGTCTTGTTGATGAAGTTGGTGGGCTTCACCAGCCTCTGTGGCGAGGAGTCGTCCCGACCCCTGGTCTTAGCTGCTCCATTTTCTGAGCCCATCTGCATGAACATGTCCTTAATGCGACTGACGTGGGCCCCATACTGCCGGCCTCTCGGCTGCTTTACCCGCTCAAGATCTTTGGGCTTTGAGTCTCCATCAATCCGAGGCTGGTCAAAGGCTCTCTTCAGCGCCTGAAACTCTGCCCGGTAGGCATTACGGTGGGGGGAGGCACTCCGGAGGCTGGTCCTCTCCCCCGAGGCCTCCGTCTTCAGCATGATGATGTCTTTGGATTTACAGGGGATGTCAGCATCGCCGTGGCCTGATTACAACGAGGGACGACTGAGCCTAGTTGACTTGGTCCAAATCCTTCAGGCCCAGTTACACCTGCAGAGATGAAACGAGATGTAAATACACAGCACCAGGTCCATTCATGCAGCGCTGCTTTATTCTACCTATAGTTTTCCATTTGATGTAGTGAAAAACACCACAGGGCAACTTTATTGCTCAGAATCTTGTCTGCGGATGAAGAGAGGAAGAGACACATCAAACCGCTGACCTTATGATTGGTGGCTAACCCACCCGTCATCATGATAGACCCGTTTTTTAACACTACAGGATGTAAATTTACAAAGGATAAATACGCAAAAACCTTGAAAAACCTCTTAGAGGCCAAGGGAATAAATTTGTGATACAAAAACTCGTGATTCAAGAGAATCCCTGATTTATGGAAGCCTGTTATGCTCTATAAACACTGATGATACGTCATGTTCACAAATCAATACCTGATGCTTAGACAGAGCAAA
>JAVQJG010164489.1:0-10970 GCA_036024015.1 Craterocephalus amniculus
CACACACACACACACACACACACACACACACACACACACACACACACACACACACAAAACAACACAATAGTCAGACGACACAAAGCGAACAGAAAGGAATAAACAACCCAATAGGGATGGAACGATACTTTAAAAAACTTCTTTTGTTCATAAAAAGGTTTGTGATCATTTTTATATCTAAAATAATTATTTGTTCAGTGTTGAGTTTTGTTAGTACAACAGGCAATAGAATAAACAAGTCAGAAAAAGGCAAATATAAGAAAAGGACAAATTATTTGGCCATAAAATAACTAAAATGAATTTTGTTGGGGAAAAAAAATCATAAGAAAATCGAAATCTACAACTTAAAATCGAGAATCGAATTGTGTCTTGATTGAATTGTTACATCCCTACAACCCAACATCCTGAAATTTAAACGAGGTTTTCAGCCTAATATTGGAACAAAATTAGCTTTTTTTTCCCGGAAAATTGTAAGAAAACTCTCTAAAACATCATGACTAACACACACACACACAAACACACACACACACGGAGCTACCTGGATGCAGCAGAGGAGCATCCAGCTTGGCTCCTGTTCTGAACGGGTCTTTGCAGCCTGATGGCCGTCCTGCATGGCAGACTCACCTTGATGGGTCTTTCCAGCTCGGGCTTCTTATATCGGAGCCACATCATCCCGATGATCGCCATGGCGATGCAGAGCCAGTTGAAGAAGCTGAAGAAGTTTATGACGGAGAAGATGTCGTTGGAGAAGGCGTAGAGCAGCGTCATCATGCACTGGGGAACAGAAAACTCTGAGATGTCACATGCAGAACTACTTTTAACCCTTAAAACTCCAGAGACATTTTTCAGAGGTTCAGTCTGTTCGGTTTATTTCTAATGTAAAAATGCATGAAAACATCCAGACGAATGTTTCCAGGACAGCTTCAGTTGTCCCATTACGAGGCTAAAATCATGTACAAAGAATGTATCAAGAGATTTAAATCACATCAATTATTACTAACATAACTATTGATCTAATCTCATAAAACCAACTCCAGCTCAGATGCTTTTTGGCACATTGTGCATTAAAACACCTTCTACAGGACCATTATTTCTATTCTTTTCACAAAAGCAGAATGTTCTGCTCATTTCTTGATCTGTGGCTGCTCCTGATTGGACATTACCATCAGCTTAAGCTCTCTGATTGGTGAAAATTGGCTTCATCATAATTTCTGGGTCAAAATAAAAAGGTCTCTTAGAAAAATAGTAGTGATCGTGATCTTTTTTTTATGATGGAAACATGATAGATAACGATCATTATGGATTTACAGTATCTGATAAACATACATTTTATGGCTGGATTATAAACCTCTTGGATCGGATATAAATGTCTGGAAATCTTCCATGGATCACCTAAAGAGTAAGCTATCCATCACAATTTAAGTACATCCTACCGTTCCTCAGAAACTGTTGACATTATAATGATAGTACTTATTGAGCTAATGGAGTTTTAAGGGTTGATTCATGTATACTTAACAAATAAAGGAGATTACACACGGTGAAAATAAGAGAGGGGAGCGGGGTCAGCAGCGTCGGGTGGATCATCGACAGCAGGCTGGGCAGGTGACCCTCACGGGAACCCACGTAGAACAACCTAAGACCAGAAAACACACGGGAACCTGAGTGATGGAGGAAAGTAGGAGTGCCTAAAAAAATAGCTTTTTATCAGAATCAAGATTCTTGTTCATCAAGATTCTGAATCGTCTCAAAATTTCCAAGAATCTATTTTTTGAAAGACAAAAAAATGATTTGTTTGACTTCTTTCAAAGCTGCTGCTAAGTGACAAAAACATGTTAAACTTTGCAAGGTTAGAAAACTTTAAACCTTTTTATAAAAAAAAATAAAATAATCAGTTTATTTTCAACTAATGAAACATTTCCTCAGAGCTCATTTTGGCTTATAGGGGAACGGAGTGAATTTGCACGTTTAGCACGTTTAGTTATTAAAAGAAGATTGAATCTGAATTGAGATCAGTTTGGATCAACAATCGATGCAGAATCGAATCGTTACCCCAAGAATCACAATCGAATTGAGTCGTGAGTCGCTGTAAGATTTACACCCCTATATGAAAAGATTCAGCAAGTTTTATTTTGTTCTTCTTTTCCTAAAACCTCATGAAATGTGTGCATGTGTTTGTTTTAATTCTGTAGTATATTTATTTATTTATTGAATGGATCGCCCCTTGAGATGCAACATCTCGTTTTCAAGGGGATAGCCACTATATACCAACATACATCACAACAGATTTGAAAAGAACAAACAAACCACAGAAAAAAAAAAAAAAAACTTGCTTGCTCACCCCGTTTACTGTAACTGTCAAGGTTTATAATGTTTGTTACCTGGATGATGTGAACAAAGAGCCATTAACTGATCCAAAACAGGAAAGGCCTACGAACACAGGGATGATCCACGACATGGGGCCCAGGTGGTGGTTCCCAAAGTCCTGCAGAACACAGCGAATAAAATAAACCCACGGTCCGCAGTCCAATTATTATCAACAGCTGGTTAAAAAAAAGCTATCACAAGGAAAATAGGGAAGAAAGATTCTCCTCCTCAGGATCAATGGATGCAGATTGCAGAAGGATTGCAGAAGGAACTCAGGAATCTCCGCTGGAAAAACAACCTGAGGGAAAAAATGCTTCTGACTGACTTTGATGCCACATCGACATTTATTATGTGCAGTCCTGCAGCATCCTGAGCATCCCAGACCATCACATGACAGCTGTGTTGCTTGAGCACCGTGTCACACACCGACATCCGGAAATGAACACACTGGCTGCTTTAAAATGCACACAAATGGCTGATTCAGCAGAGAATCACAGACACAAGGCACGTTTATTTGTATAGCCTGTTTTCAGGTTCAAGACCATTCAAAGTGTTTTACATAAAACATTAAAAGCATAAAAAACAAAAAAGAATTACAATTAAAAAAAAAAAACAATTTAAGCACAAAGTCATTAAAAAGATTAAAAGCAAGAGAAGTTAAAAGATATTGTGCAGATTTCATTCATAGATAAATGAGAAAAGGAACGTTTTTAACCTGGATTTAAAAGTTTCTACATTTGGTGAAAGTTTAATCTCTACAGGCAGTTTATTCCACTTGTTTGCAGCATAACAGCTGAAAGCTGCTTCTCCATGTTTGGTCTGGACTCTGGTCTGGACTAGTTGACCCGAGTCTTTGGATCTAAGAGTTCTGGCAGGTTTATATTCTCTGAACATATCACTGATGTATTCTGGGCCTAAACCGTTCTGGGATTTATAAACAATCAGAAGAGCTTTAAAATCTATTCTGTGACTGACTGGAAGCCAGTGTAAAGACTTTAAAACTGGTGTGATGTGTTCAGATCTCTTAGTCCTGATTAAAACTCTAGCAGCAGCATCTAAATGAGCTGAAGATGTTTAATGTTCTTTTTAGGAAGTCCTGTTAGAAGACCATTACAGTAATCCAGTCTACTGGAGATGAATGCATGGAGGAGTTTCTACTGGTCTTACTGGGAGACAAAATGTGTTTTTGAGATGGTGAAAAGCTTCTCAGTGACGGCTCTGATGTGTCACATCTGAGTCTATCAACACACGAGGTCAGAGCAGCAGTGATGGAGCTTCGACTGCATATCAGTCAGACAAATCATAGGCTGATGGAAAAGAAGTTTTACCAGCACAGTTTGGCGGTTAGACCCAGCCAGGCATTTCTCCCTATGCAGTGAGGGCTGCAACAGGTGCTGTGTGTAACTGCAGCCACCAGCAAAGCGGCATGGGAGAGAACATAAACACTTTAAAGACCGTCCTGCGCAGGAAATTTGGACACTGAACTGCAGCGCATTATGAAGCCCATAGCCTGTTCAAGGCAACAGACAGATGCGCGGATGGCCTGGTTATTTTGGGTTTTTAATGCTTCACAACCCATTAGCATTGGATAAACTGGAAATGCTTGTTTAGTTTCTCACAAATCTTGCCTGAAGTCCCTTTAAATATTGGGACACTAAAACTATTTTCTCTTTTATCTGGAACTTACAGGTGGATTGGCTCAAAGCCAGAGCAGGCAACGAGCAGAAATCATGGCAAGCATGAAGCAAGCAAGAGAGGAAGAGTGTTACTTAAAAAGAGCACCCAGACCGGATCGGTATGTTTGATTTGTCGCATAAAGGCTTGAGGCAAGTCACATGGGATGCAGAGCAGCGGCTTAACAAGTTTTTCTGAACTAGCTTGCAGTCGTTTGTCATTTGTGGATGTCAGGGCACTGTAAACCCAGAGTTTAATCTACTTCAAAAAACTAAGGTAACTCATTGGCTTAAAGTTTTTAAGTAATGAAGAATTCGTTGAATAAGTGTAGTGGACTATGTTTATTGTACTTGAGTGATATTTTTAGAATGGAATTAAAGATTTAAGTTGAATGTACTAATGACAGAGTTACAGTAACTAAAGTTACTGAGTTATGACAAATTTGTTGAACTCAGCTAGTTAAGTAAGCATTACTTTTATCAAGTTGATCAGTTTGATTTTATTGGATGTTCATGAGGTTGTGGAAGAAACTTGTTTTCGATTAATTCCACATGAATTAGAAACAAAGCTTCAGGAAATGTTTAATTTCAAGTTCATCTTACATAAAGTACTTGATGAACTCAAATGTGACTTGTTTTGCTACAAGACATGAGGGAGTGGAGTTTCTGCTCTAAGTATTGTTGGACCCCTTACATCTCTGTTACGGTGCAGTAACTGAATAACTGGCTTTAAACACAGGGATGGGCAGGAACTGGAAAGGGGAACATGTTTATCCACTAAAACTATGCTTAATGGTGCATTATTGCAGATTTAGTTCAACACGGAGACCAGAACATGTTTTTCTGTCTGTTAGCTGCAGAAATGGAAGGAGGAAAAACAAAAAGTCCTTTAAAAAGTATTGTGTGATTTCAACTATTATTGATTTGCCAAAGTAAAAGTGAAAGTTCAGGTTTCATACAGTGAATTATCTCTGAAATGTTGTTAATAGAAGTGAAGTATTGGAACGACACAGCACATGAGAGCTTCACAAACTGAAGCCATTGCTTCTCAAAAGTCCAGCATTTGCCATTTCTGACCCCCTGCTGCCAGCTTTCATCACCACAGATGCTCCGGACTACGGGCTAGGAGCTGTTTTAACACAGTGCTTCACAGACACTGTCTTTGGCCGAGAGAAAGTACTCTACCACTGAAAAGGAGGCTCTAGCCTGTGTCTGTGCTGTGGAAAGGTGGCATACTTATGGTTGGGGAAAGCCGGTTTACACTACTTACTGACCACCAAGCTCTCATTACTCTCCTCAGCACCAAAGGTATGAAGAGGGCTGGCATGAGAATCACATGTTGGTCTGCAAAGTTGATGTGTTTTCACTGCCTCGGTGTTCAAAATGTCATGGCAGACTGCCTCTCAAGTGTTCCTCTTGCCAGCGCCAACACTGATGTGGAGGCTGAACATGATCTCCTGCTGGAGATAGCTGAGGTTTCACCTCTGTTGACAGCAATGCCACTGGCAGACTTTAAAGCTGAATGTGAAGACTGCCCTGATCTTTCCCAACTGCAGCAAGTCATCCGTTCCGGGTGGCCTAAGGTGATAAAATCTCTTCCAAATGAGGTGCAGCCGTACCTCCTGGTGTGACATAAACTTGCTGTTGAGTCACCGCTGATCTTCTGTGGAACATGCCTGGTGGTTCCCAAGTCTCTGCGGGAAAAGGTGGTACACCTGGCACGCCAAGGCCACCAGGGCATTGTCCGCTCGAAACAGCGCCTCAGAGAGCTGGAGCCTAGTGGTGGCCATGAGAGGACACTCTGGTACACACAGTTCTGTTATCGTGCACGATCTGTCAGTCATGTGATAAAACGGCCAAAACTGCTCCTGCTCCTCTTCAACCTGTTGAGTTTTCAGATGGTCCTTTTCAGCATGTGGCTGTTGACATTGTTGGACATTGTTGGACCTTTTGAACATGAGCCACAGAACTGCAGGTTTGCAACCACTCTGGTCGACTCTAAGAAGGGTACAAAACCACCAAGGCTCACAGTTGGTGACAAGGTGTGAATACGCAAACCTTTCCGTGTAGGAAAGGGAGAAAAACAGTTCACTGAACCACTGTGAGTGAAGCAACAGACTGGACTAAGTGCCTTCATCCTGAGTGATGGGAAAAGGTGGAATGCAGGCCACCCCGCACTTTGCCCGGAGGAGAAAGCAAAGTCACTACAAGCTGGTACAGAACAGGAAAACACCAGCCCCAGAGGGACTCCAAAAGGACATTCTGCTCATACCAGACAGAGACAGCTACCAGCTTGGATAAAAGACTATATTATGAGTAAGAAATGAAAACAAAAAAACAAAAATGCTTACTGCTTAAATGTAAGGGTCTATGCCTTTATGCCTTCAGTTATCTTGTGAAGTTATTCATGTGTTAGGTAGATAAGTTAGTAACAGTAGTCTCATTTTACATATTTCACTATAACAGCTGACACTAAACCATCATTATAGGCTATTTCAGCAGCTGATGAATACAATATTGCAAGTACAAAAAGCAATTGTTCAGTAGATACCTTTAATAAGTCATGTGGTAGTTTGCAACTCACAATGAAAATGTTAGAATACCCGAGGTCTACTTATCATAAATGTTATGTTAAAGATAGTACAAGCTGATGTTATAGGGCTGAGTTAGTCATACTCAGGTACTGTAGTAGTGTTTTGTGAGGAAGAGGAGAGATATTATGTTCTATATATGCTCTTAAGCATAAGACGTGTCCAGAAGGGGGCACTGTGAGATAGAGATGTGTAGAGACTGAAGAAGAAGAGATGTAGAGGGAACATGTGGAGAGAGAAGTAAAAAAGAATAAAGTAAGAAGTTGAACGCTCCTGCAGCTTCATGTTTCTCCCTGCTTGCAACATAACATTCATGTTTCTGCCATCAGATTGAAAACAAGCGCAGATTTTTCATGAAATGATAAAATGTCTCAGTTTTATCGTCTGAGACGATGTTTACGTTCTACAGGGAATAAAATATGTTGTTTCTGTTCTACTGGGAATAAAATATGTTGTTTCTGTTGTACTGGGAATAAAATTTGATGTTTCTGTTTGTCAGGGACCAAGCAGTAAGATAGCAGGACACAAGGTTCTTTGATCAAACTAGGCTTTTTTTATTTAAGGTTTAGCAAACAATCCAATAAAAGAAGCCAACAAAATATAATAAAACTCAAGATCGCAACTAAAGAGAAATCAAGCAATTGGATGAAAAGAACATAAACAAACTGACCTCCTCAACAATCAAACAGTGGAATGATTTAACCAAACCAAAAGTAAAAGACAAAAGGGGGAAACAAAATGGCTACTGTGTCTGAAACAAAGAAAAAACAAAAAATAAACCCCCCAAACCCTCCACACTTCAGCATAAGGTGTGGTCCAATGAAGGTACTGGTGGTTGAGTAAAAATTTTGTCTTTGGCCATGACTGCTTGCTGCACCGGGAAGACGAGGAGACACTGAACCCACTCAAAGAGAGGAAACAAAACAAATATTAATACAAATGTATACTTACTTGAAATGCCACAACTCTAAAGAAAATTTGAATTATATAAAGAAACAAGCTCATTACTGTAAAGAAAAGCAATATACTGGGTGGTGAGGTGTAGATATTACTTAACCATCACAATGTTCTACTGGGAATAAAATAAGATGTTTACAATCGACAGGGAATAAAATATTATGGTTCTGTTTTATTGGGAATAAAATATGAGGCTAACTAACTGCACTCTGCTCTAACATGCTTTTCACACGGTGCCCAGTGTTTGGGGAATTCTGCTTTAAAACATTTACTGCAGTCTGTAGAGGAGAGCAGGTCCGTGGAGACTTGGAGAAAAGTGGATTCTGTGCTATGATGTGCTGTCAAATCCTCATGAACATTTTTTCCCAAACTGCAGTGAAAATAAAATGATCTTGTGATTGTTCATATCTGTTTTAACTAAGCTGAGTTTGCTTTGAAGCCAACCTCTGCAATAATTACCAAATCAAAGGTTAAACTAAAGATCGAAGCGCTTTTCATGCTGCTCAGCTCACCTGCGTCCCTGCCCTCCCCCATCACCCTCCTGCTGCCACATCTAGCTGCTGATAATGAATTTAAAGCCCTCTCCCTTTACACACACACACGCCTCAAACACAACCGCAGGCAATTTCAACCCAGAGGTTCAGCTCATCCACGGCTTCTCACTCTTTTCCAGTCTCTACCCCACCTCCCACCCCCACCCTGCCTCCATTTATGCTCCGCTTGCATCATTTCTCCCCCACCCTCTCCCTCACCGCTCTCCCCCACTGGCTCAAATATGTTCCTGTGTTGCTTTCGTCTTATTTCTCATTCCTTTAGCCCACACGCCTCCATGTGACCAGCGCCTTACCGAGCATGTAAATTCATATTTGCCACATGAAACTGCTGATGCAATACGTCATGTTTCCTGTCTTCATCATTACAAGTGATGCTGTAAAGAGGAACCGGCTGATGTTATTGGTCAGTAACATGTGCTGCATCTTAATTTTACACCAATTCCAGACAGAGTCTCTGGTATCTGGTGAAGTTCCAGCCAAAGTGCCTGAAGTCTCCAATTGGACCGAATCACTGCAGTGTGTAAGTTGGTGAACTCTGGTATCCCTGAATTCATTAGCATGGAGGAAGCGGTTGAAGCGCCCAGCTCCTGTTTGGGAAACATTTGGACTTCGGGAGGAAGGATGCTGTTTTCTCTTTTAGAAGAAGTTGCATGGATTGCATCGTTTCCTTTCAGTCCCGAAAGTGAATATATATATATATTTTTTTACCGGCTGTTTTCTGACACAGAAGTTTGGACTCATGAGGACGATGCATGAAACAAGGCAGTCAGAAATCAAAGACGAGCTGGCAGCCAAAACAGAGACTGAGGAGTAGGAACAGATGTGCAACATTGCGATCTTCTGAAGCTGAAAAGCCTGGAAATGGCAAACAAGAGTGAGAGTGATAGATTTATTCTAGTTTAGTCCTCTGGTTTACCTACAGGCCGTTTCCAGGAAAACATCCTTTCCTAATTATAATTTAGTGTTAAAAACATTGTTATGAAGCAAGTTTTAACTCTTCTGCTGCAGCTGGTGAGCTGCTAACTTCTTTTAGATTTTTCCAAGCTTGCACCCTCAAACTCTACTCAGTGTTGTTATCAATCCTACACACATTCACACACACACACACACACACACGGGTCAATGCGGGATCGAAGCATTTGGGGAGGATGGAGACCGAACCACCAAAAAAATCGCTCCTCTTCTGCAGTTACGACTTGAAAAGTTCAGGTTGAACTCCAGAAAAGTTAAAAAAGTAAATGTTGCTGTAACAGCCTTGCAGTGAGAATGACGGCCGCACACACACACACGCCAATACAACTTTCATTAAACTTTCATCCACAGAAAACTCTTGTTGCTTTCTATAAGTTTTCCATAAAAACACAATTTAAAAAATGTGTCAACACCAAACTTCTGAAAGCTCTGAAGGACATAAGCCAGACCTTTAAGTTGTGCTGTGACAGTTCTACAGAGATGCACTAAAAACAGAGAAGACCTTGAAAATGAGCAGACATGTGCATTGGTGGGATTTACACATGAAGCTAAAATAGTGATGTGCAATACTGCTGATTTTTCTTCTAATCCGATACCAAGTAAAATTCCGATACCGATACTTGTTTACAGAAGCTTAATGTGTTTGGAAAACCACTTTCAAAACAGCCGACACTAAAGGGAAAGGAATTCAGTTGCACTTGAATTGAAATTACCAGAAGAATGTATTAGAAATAATCATGTTTATCAACACATAGATATTAAAATGCTCCATTAACCACCAGTCTACTCATATGAGAATGATTGATGGGATTATCTATTTATCCTTTTTATGAAATATTTTTCAGCATTGTTTTTACTTTTTAAACCCCCACAACATCTGTTATACTACCAGCGTCTGCTGCTGTTTGGACTGATGTGAGCTGATCTCAGGGACACATATCACCCCAAAATGAACTCATACAGATATTTATTGTAGCATTTATTTAATTTATAATCATATTAAAGCAGAACTATGCAACTATTTTACCTCAATTGCTTTTCTGAATCTTTGTGGAGCTAAGAAAAGTTTTTATGGAGTGATTCGATGTTCCCTCACCTCCTCTCTGGGTCTCTAGGCTGAAAACAGCACTTGAAACTCTGCCTGAACAGACCCGAGCAGATCTCTTGATAACAAAACCTGCTTTACAGCTCTCAGACCCCTTTACAACCGAGCCGCTAACAGTGCTAGTTTAAAGAATGTCAGAGCCAGACTAAGCATCCGATCTTTGGAATTCCACCATCTAAACATCAGCAAAACTGGCTCTACACAGCCAGACACCAACTCTTTGCCGCACCAGAGTGAAAAAACCGGTTCAGGTAGCTCGCGTCAGGGGTTGGAGCCGGGTTACCTGACCAACACAGACGTGTTACTGTGGGTTCAGACCAAAAGCGGCAAAAAGCGGACGGCGGAAGTCAATACATTTCCAATGAGAACCGGGCTGCCGCGCGTCTTCGGCGGCCAAAGCGGCATCAGATTAGAAGTTGAAACTCAGTTAACTTTATGGTATTATATATACACAAAGTGAGGTGTGTATATAAATATATATATACATAAACATATATATATATACATAAACATATTTTATAGATGCAATACAGCTGGAGTCATCCAGGAAGTACTCTGCAGTACCTCCTTTCACCAGCAGATGACTCTGCATGACTGGACTGGAGAGAAATGAAAGTACTGAATGAGAAGGGGTAAGAGTATTGAACCATTTCTGTATGCTTGGTAGCACATAAGTTGTTTTTTCTGGGCCGCAGAAGTGGGCTACCAAGCATACAGAAATGTTTCAATACTCTTACCCCTTCTATTTGAGAGT
>JAVQJG010164491.1:0-14286 GCA_036024015.1 Craterocephalus amniculus
TAGCATTTAAAGACATGGGCACTGTAGCACGCACCCCACCCTGCCACGGCAAAGTGTCATTTTCACCAGGTCTATTGTTCATAAAACCCTCCCACGTAAAACTGATAAAAACATCTTCTCCTCATCACTGAATAGTAACCATAGTAACACTGGGCTATCACCAGGGAGATGACAGCTGGGATTTGAGTCTCTAATGGATGAAGAGAGCACACCTCCAACCACATTACCAGATGGCATGGGCAGACAGTGGGACAGACAAACAGGTGGGCAGGCAGACGAGAGGCATTTATGCAGGACGAATTGGTGGGCAGAGAAAGGACAATATTAAAAGAAGAAGTGGAAAAAGGAAGCAGGGATTTCTTCTCTGACTCGAATAGAAAAAGAAATGTCAATGTAAAGAGAAAGTGTGAGAAGACAGAGCAAAAGCAACCGGGAGGAGGGGAAGACTGAGTGGTGGGAAAGGAAAAGGAGAAGACTGGCAGAAAAAACAAAACACATTTATGTTGAGAAGAGGAGGAAGCAGGAGGAGGAGTTGGAGCGGAAAACAGTGATATGGAAACGAAACAGAGAAGAGGCCAGACTCTTTGTGGGGGTTGAATTTCTGGGTCAAACAGAAAATCCAAATGGGGTCTTTGAAAAAAAAAAGAAGAAGAAAAACGTCAGGAATGGACAGAGAGAGACATAAGCATTCCAGTGTGTTAGGAGCAGTCAAGGAGAATTCCCCCATGAATCATGTCTTTACACAGCACTGAAGGTTTTTCACTGTTACAGATTTGTAGTATACTTATATCTGAAAGACAGTACGGGTCTGACCCTGAAGCCTGAAACAAAGCATTGTTTTTCTTCCTCGTTTTGTCTTAGTCTTTCCTCCAGGTCAGTTTCCAGATTCGTATCACTGAAAAGAAGCTTTAGAGGCTGAAACAAGGCTGGAAAAACAGCCGTAAAAAGGAGCCCCAGGCTTGTTCCACAATTTTGAAATGTCCCACTGTTCTTCCAGCTCTATCTAAAGGAGATTAACTCTTCTGTGGCCTCATCACTGCCTTTGAAGTTGCCTCCTGGACTGTGGATCACTCATTAGCTGTCATTAATAGTAATAAAGAGAAAATGGATGCCACTGCATTGGAGGGTAAAATATATAAAATAGTGTAACTACTGTTGAAAGCAGAAGGAAAGAATTGGGGATAAGGTTACTACCAAGTGTATCTGTTGATCCCTGGACAATATATAACCATTTTACATTGACAGATATCTATTTAAGTCTGTGGAACAAATAGTACATAATAATTTTAGTTATGAAAATAATCCTTTGTTGGATCTAAAATGTTATACTGACTTAAGGTTGTTGTTTTTTTAGAAACAAGTTAGATAAGGTTGAAAACACGAAAGTAAATCTGTAGCCTGAGGGTCACCTTTAAGTCGAATCCATATGGTCAAAGGTTAATGCAACTCAAAGCAGCTAGTCATCGCTGCAGGAAGGATGGACAGTGCTGGGCAGACATGGAAAAATGTCTACACACAGTCTGTTTCCAATAAGACAATGAGCAGAAGTTCAGTTTTCAAGGCTCCAGGTTTGTTGTCTGCGTCCTTGTCTGTGTGTGTTGGTGTAGCCTACTGATCAGAGGTCAAAGGTCCCTGTTTGCTAGCAGCAACTGGGCTTTTTACTGCCTCCTATCAGATCAAGAAGTGGAGCTGGTGCAGGAAAACTACAGATAATGGCACAAACACCCGAGGAAATAAAGCAGATTGCTTGATGGTAAAATATACTCCAAATACAGTGAAACAAACAAACAAACAAAAAACAAACAAACAAAGATTTTGTTTTCCTGTAAGGTAAGTAGGCTATATTAGGTCCATTTAGTTAATGAAAGCAAAAAAGCAGAGAAACTACAGAGGAGAAAAAATGATTTGGAGAAATGAAGAAAAGAATTCTCAAAGAGAGGAGAAACCACTATTTTCACCCCAAATAAAAGATTCCTGTAGACAGCCCATCACTCCATCAAGTGTAGCATAATGTTTCAGTATGAAATATTATTGTAAAGGATGGCATCTCACTGCATTAAAGTAGATGCACTTGCTGTTCAGGAAAGTGGATTCAGTCAGCTTCCTGCTTAGTGGCATCATCAGTTATGCTGTGAGATTGGTTAGCACCACATGGTTAGCTAAAAGTATGTAACATCATCAAAGCACCTTTCCCAATATAGCTGATAAAAAACAAGACAGATGAAGCATAAGAGTTTGTCTGGTTGGAGTTGCAGTGTTATATTCCAAAGCACTATGTGTCCAACACTGTCTGCAGGATAGTTTAATGGACTTAAGTCAAAGTCCTTAAGTACTTTGAAACAAATGAAAGACAACATTTACACTTATGATGTCACTTGTCATTATGGTAACCCTGCTAGTAGAATAAAAGCTTGTTTCGGAACATATAAGTATGCATAAAGCATCCAGGAAAATTTGTAAATGTACTTAACCAACATCATTAAGTCTCTCTCTCAGAAACAAGTTTGCTGCCTTAGCCAAACGAAGAGATTTTATTCCCTAGATCTTTTTAACTAACCAAAATAAAAACACAAAATAAAATAGGCCCTTAACTTTTCGTGTTTCAGATGCTTGAGAAGACGACAAAATTTACCAAAAATGCTTCTGAGATCCTGATGCTCTCTTGGTCATTCAAACTTTTTTGCTGAATTCCTTGCAAAAAAAAAAAAAACAATACCCAAGTTGATTAAATGTGATGCCAAGGGCTTAAAGTGTTAGCACGTGTCAGCTTGGAGACTTAAACATAAATTGCAAATTGTTTGCTGTTCAAAATAATAAAGTGCAGAGAACAAAGAAAAGTCCAACACAAAAAAATGACATTTCAAAGTGATGTCATTGATTGTATGATTGTAGTACTGACTGTAGTCATGATTTGGTCCATGTGCAGCATCCATAAAAGACAGCGACCTTGAGGACAGATGCTTTCTGGTTTGTCAACTTGGGCAATTTGTCTCAAGGAATTAAGGAATAGAGCTATTTCCCTCGTTGCAGCACTGCACATTAACATTCAACAAATCAAGAATTCAGGAGGAATTTCAGTCTGTAAGGAGCATAAGGATAAGTTTGGCACCTGTGACCTTTAATATCTCAGACAGTACTGCATCAAGAGCCGTCATCCATCAACTGGTAAGAGAAGAACCACATGGGCAAGACATTACTTTCTGAAACCTTTGTGAAGCTCTACGATACAGAGTTACATTCACAAAACCACCTCAAAGTTTACAGTGGAAAAAATAAGCCTTGTTTCAACTTTGTCCAGAGACAGTGTTGACTTCTCCTGGCTCTCAACCATCTGGAATGGACCATTATACAGTGGAAATGTGTACTGTGGTCAGACCAATCAGTATTCTAGATTACTCTTTGTTCTCTCGGGGAGAAATGCAGTGCTCTTTGCTTGGAAGACTTACAGAAAGAATCACATAGGTTTCGCTGAGAACCCTTGACAAGCACTTTTGTGATAGCAGCATTAATGCAGAAAAGTTCTTGAGATTTCAGAGAAGCACATGATGTTTTCAGCATTTTCTTTTTCAAAGACTTATCTATATTTCCCAACAACACCAATCCAAAACCACTTTCTGAAAACATTCCAAAGGCATGACTACAGAAGAAATAGGTACAGGCACTGGACAGCGCTGCCAGCCATCCATCCTGACCTGACCCAATGGAGAATTTTGAAAAGGCAAAATAACACCTTAAACATTTCTTCATGTTTCATTTCATGTGAGAATGTCTTTAAGGATGAGAGAAAGAGTAGAATTGAATTTTTTGGAAATATTTGTTGGCCTAAAATGGAAGAAAATTAGAAATACTGTCAAATGAAAAAAGCTGATGAAAAAAAACATGAAATGTATTAGGAGTTTATAAGTAATTGAATGAATGAATCCATGTGTGGGACTTTCAAGTTGCATTCATCAACTCAAAATGGTGCATTGATTATACACCACCTGGAGCAACTCCAGATAATCACGACTGCACAGCTCACTCTCAGCCTGCTTATTCAGTACACACAAGATATGGCCAAATAAAACCCGAAATGGAAAATTATGCATATAAAATAGGAAAGAACAAAACTGGCAATTGTTCATGTCAAGCATAAATCCTTCTCAAGCTTTTGTATGGGGGATTTTGTGTTTTGTTTTCCCTTTCTCTGCCATCAAAATACAGACATCATGTGGATCTGAGGTAGAATCGTTTGTCCTATGGTAATCAAAACGGAAAAATTCTTTAAGTCTTTATCAAGTTTGGCATATGCCAAGGCATACTTTAAAAACTGGCCCCCGTCCAGGCCATCAGGGTGGTAGCGACATTATGCTGAAAGGGACAGGATAGGCTAAATGTAATTCCCTGCTGTGGGGCTGAGGGTCTGCCAAGTTAGCTAGCATTCAAGGCATCGGCAGAGCTATGCCGAGAAAGACTTACTTAATAAAGTGGGCAACAAAGAATAGACTGACTAGAATTTGTAATACTAACACTGGTGTTCTTGTCAAACAATAGTGAGTTTATCTTATATTTGGCAGGCCATAAGAGAGAGGGTAACAAATACTCTTTGCAACACACTTTCCTCACTCACTTTCTGCCAACAAGGCAGTCAGTCACTGATGGAGTAAAGCAGCCTAGACTGCCAATAAGCCCAAGGTCTGATCAGATACCACCCTTGAGTGGACTGATGCCAGTGTAGTGTGCTGTAGGAGCCAATAAATCAGAGTCGCTACAACAGAGCCAGTGCTACCAGAGAAACACCAGGGGGTGTTGGGCACTAGCCAGCAAATAAACACTGCAGCAAAGCCAAAGGCCAGAATAATGACCATCATTAAACTAACTCTCTCCATATCCCACACAGAAAATCTGTGAACCCATACTGAGTCACTGACAATCCACTGTGAGTGGTGCAACTCTTAGATGGAAGTCTTACAGTTGGTTGCAAGCACGAGTTTGTACGGATTAGAATTAGCTGGCAGGGAATAAGTTGCACTAAATTTCAACAACTTCTGTGCAAGAAACGTTTAACAAAGCCAAATAAGCAGCCAAAAGCCTTACTCACCATAAATATCATTTCTTCTCTGTCAGAGAAGTAGTTAGAGGAAACAACTTCACAGATACAGATGAATAGCTTTACTCTGTGTCTGAAGAACCTTTGTCATTGTAACATAATGACCTGAACAAAAGCTAAAACTAAATTCAATGAATTGTGTGTTTTAGATTAACTGCAGCAGTTCAAGAGAGGAATTGTCAGGATAGTTCAAATAACATTTGCCAGAATACAACTGGATGTCCAGTTAAAATAACAAAAAATATGTCGAACATTTTGTTAGATGGTTTCTTGTTTAATAACTAGAAGCAGCTCAGCATGCAAAGACTCACAATAATATCATGACAAGTTTACTTCACTGTGTAGGCATGAAAAGTGTTTACTCCTCTCATGAAACAGAACAATTTGGACAATAACCTATTCTTCTAGACCTGCTGATTTCAGTGTGGCTCAATTACAGTAAGTCTAGATGTGTAGGATAGCATAAAGATATTTTCCCGCTGCATGCATAATAATAATAATGCATGTGGAATTCATAATGTCAGAACATAAACAGTTAAATATCAGAAGCTCCTTTAATAACCCATCAAAATTAGCAACTTCTGTCACATTTGGAAGACTTTTGGATATTCTGTATTCAATTTAAATACACATTACAAAGAACTTTATTGGTTAAAGGCAATTTTAGATACTGAGGACCATTCCAGATCTTAGCATTATACATGCCAGTTGTCTGGCCAATCTCAGTCTCTTCCACAACTACTGAACAATAAAGAAAGCATGCAGGCATAGGCTACGAACCCTTCAGCAACCATTCAAACACTCCCTGAAGATACATGGGTTTTCTTTAAGCAAAGAGGACTTGCTAGTCCACTTCTGCTTGACTTCAGTATTTCACAAGCTTTTTGTATGTTTTTCACAAGCTTTTTGTTTTTTTGTTTGTTTGTTTGTTTTTGTTTGTGTTTGTTTTTGCCCAAGCAAAAATGCTGCAACATCTGAGTCTCATAATAAAATGTAATTTTACTGTATTTTTCACTTCGGCTATATCTTGTGCTTTTGAAAAATTATTGGATTTTTAACTATTGTAATTATTTTTATGGTACTCTCTTCTTATTTTGATCACTTTTTTAGATAGTTCAGTGGCAAAATTTCCAGAGTAGTTTAAGTTGAAAGTGTACATGAAAACAACAATTTACAGTCCGTGATGCACACAAGCACTTGGAACATGCAATAATTTTGTCAAAGTGGCTATAAACAGAACAAAGAGTATTAGAAGTCCGAAATGTATCCCAAGGTTTGGATATGACCAACAAATGCAGTGGCTTATTCATTTGAATCAGGTATGGTGGAGCTGGGATGGATGGAAAACCTGCAGGAATACGGCTGTCGAGGACCAGGGTTAGCCACACCTGACTTAGACCATCACTACCATGGATTGCACTTTACAATATATGCATTTCCTCTCACATCTACTAGAAATTGTGTATTCTAAAATGTCTTGTATACAGAAAATCTCCATGTAATGGACCATGTCTCCAGTGCTGGGTACATGCTGTATTTGGGTGGATAACAATCTTGATACTTCGTTGGGCTTTGCAAATTTCCTTCCAATTCTCCAAATTGACCACTGCCATCTGAAAAAAAACAACTTTACACAACTCCATTTAAATGAAAACCTGAAATGTCCCTTTAAGGTAGCCAAACCTGCTTCAGTCTAATGGCCAAAAACTGGACATGTTCTTAGAGAAAACACCTCTCTCAATTTCGCCCATGTGGTATCTCTTGTGTCTCTCGTGCCATTCCTGCGTTTTGTTACTCCTTCAGCTGTTTTGCCACCTACAGCAATGAGACAAATGCCCCTTTTCATACCCCCTTCTGGTGATACGAATACCTCATTTCCTGTGGCTTGGCACTGAGGGAACCATAATCTGGGACAAATGGGAAACTGATGGGAATACCTGATGCAGATAATGAAAACTGACTCCAAGAAGAATCCATCTTTTGTTTGTCAAGAGAACACAAGTATACATATTCCTGTTGTACTCTACATCTACATGTGTTGTTTGGTTGACAGTCTGAGATACAGTAGTTGGTGTGCAGATGAGATAGGGGGCAGGAATGGGAATGAGGGTGGTTGCAGATTTGATCTGTTCCCTGTATTAACCCTCTGCTCCCCACACATGTACAAACAACACATTCAAAAACACCCACATATATGCAAATGTAATGTACCTCACCATATGTATTTTTTTCCCCACTGGCTGCCTCAACTTAAAACACCACAGCAGTCTGTAAAAACTTTTTACTTTTTAATACTATCGGGGGAACTTGGGTCATGCTTTTTGCTCATCAGCCCTTCATGGGATGTATAGTAAGCTGCTTTTGACTCTTTCCCATGAAAACGTCAATTTGCACTGGATCCATAGGCAGATTTTAGTGAGGCAAGCAGCCTATTAGGTTGAACATGTGCTAGTTTTGAGAAAACAATGCAGCAGTATTCAGAAACATAAATTGGTGTAAGGCGAGCTTGGCCTGGGCCCAGAAAGCACAGCAGTTGAAAGAAAGCTGCCAGGAACGAAGACAGGGGAAAACCATTTATATTCTAAACCTTCCTCAGATTCAGCTACAAAAGTTGTAGATGCAAAATAAACTTTATGTTCTTATTTAACACAACTCTCTTTATGTAGGACTGTAGAGTAGGATTTGAGTAAAATGAATGCAATAAAGTAGATGTTGAATTGTTATATTTTTGTATTCACACTTATTACTGTATAAAGTAACACACACACAGATGCTCACCCTCTCAGTGTCTCCTGACCGCGTCGCCGAACCCGCTGCACTTCTCTTTGGTCCACACTGCCAGTAAAGCGGCTAGCTTGGTAAGGTCCATTGTCTGTTTGACCACAAGCCACATGAAATGCCCCGAGGCATACCGCCACCCATCCAAGCAGCACCTGAGCCAGCGTCCCTGATCCCATTGGTCAGCTTGGCTATCCCTCCGACCAATTCACTCCTTTGCTACAGCTCACTCTAGGCCTCTATGTTGACAGTGTGGACCCAGACTGAGAAGTAGGATCTAGATCTAGATCCAGGCCAAGTCCTGTGCACTCCAGGGTAGGGCCTAGACGGAAGAAGAGAAAAGATCAAACTAAGAAAAATATCAAACAAAGAAAACATTTCAAACTTAAACAAAGAGCGAAAGTAGCTCAGCATGTCTCACCCAGCACACATTCACACAGTTAAAAAAATAACTATAAATTATAAATCTATAAACAAAATTATCTTTTAGTTCTGGTACATACCTGTTGTTTCTGTACCAAAAGGCCAGAACAAAAACCGCCATGAGTGCAATGTATGGCAACATGCTATTTGTTGAAGCATTAGGCTATAAGCTTTTGAAGCAAGAGATGGCACTTCAATTGACACCAAATGTCACTTGCAAATCCAGCTTTTAATGTAACTATTCAGCCAATGTCTATTAATATGACAGCTGTGAAATTGTCAGATAATCACAAGCAGCATACAGTAGTTTGATAAGTTGGCTAACAGCTAGCTTAGATTGCGAACAGTTTGCCAACAACATAGTTTGTGAACAGTTCAATGAAAAAAGGGTAAATATGAAAAGAGAAAAAATATGAGCTGAGTGACAAACAAAGAATAACAAAGAGGGACTTTTTTTTTTAAAGGCTCATATATAAGGTCTGTTTTCACAATGCTGAACTTCAAAGCAGTCTCATCATGGTACATCACTCAGCAGCTACAGTACTGTTTGCACTAACTAAAGACTGCAGGGAGCAAAGTTATAAACTGATTACAGAAACATACCCAGAGTAAAACATCCAGGGCTGTTCAATGTTCACAAATTGTTCACAAACATTAACTGAGATATAAAACATGAGGAAGATCGGTTTTCTCTTGTAAACCACGTACAGCTTGTCCATTTGCTTAGAATTTTAATTCTAATTAATTAATATTTCATTGTTGAAAGCAGGCTTCCAGTAACTAGTAAAATGGGGAAAAGAAATTTATGCAGGTCACATTATCCCCTCATCTCTTAAGACAGACCTGTAACGTTACCTTGATTTGAAGGTTTAAACACTGAAAAGGGGTCTGAATCCCCAACTTTAATTGATGCTTTAGCACTAAATGGAGGTTTAAGTTAACAGTTCATTAGTTGTTGAATTGCCAAGTAACATCAGAAGACAAATTATAGCCTAACTCACTTCAAACCAGAAAGATGAGAGGAAAATTGTGTTTTTAAGATCTATTTGTGCAGCCTGTTGAAAAACACAAGTTAAAAGCTTTAAAAAAAGATTAAATTGCTCATTGTTGTTCATTGTGTGAATATATGTATTAAATTATCTTTAATTTAATGACCCCTAACCTTCACTGTATAGTCTTACAACCCTGTCCTCTCTGAGAACTCCAGCTGGAAAAGTGATGAGGTTTATTTTCTTCTTCTCTTCCTCGTTATAAACTGCAGGTTTAAACGTGAAATGTGGGCCCCTGGTGATATACAACTTCAGCAGACCACCTCCAACCCTCCAGCCATATTAGTTCTACCATATTACATACATGGGCTGGACAAGAAGAATGAAAGAAGTGCTAACACCACACTGCAACAGTTAGATTCATTATAAGGAAGGACAACAACAGATGAGCATTAAAAATTCAGCAAAAGCATGACAATGTGAGTCGGCCTACCTGTCTGTTTATACACGTAATGTAATGTATAAGCCATACACTGGGGGTCTAATCTGATTATCTGTTGCTATTTATTCCTCTTAATGACAAACGTATCCTCGGTTATTTATCAAATGTTTCTCAAATATATGAAAAGGGAAGCTTCAGTTTGCAGCTAGGTATGAGGCGGGATCAGTGGTGAACAAAAGAATTGCATGATCGATAACCCAATAGTTGGAGCTCTGCAGAGCGTTTCTGAAAATGTGCTGTCAAGATACAGCAGGTAAAGCATCCTGCTTTATCGTCAATCATCTTATCATCATAGCTATCTGCTTTAGGCTACACATCATAGCTTTTTCGGTAGCGCCAGAAATTTGAGCAGTATCCAATATAAGAGCGCAATTTACAATTCCGAGAGTAGCCTGTGTGCGATTTACCAGTGACACACTCCAAGTAAATTTGCTTCCATTTTATGCAACAAGTCAATTTTTATGCATCAGCTATTAAAGTCATCTGCTGCAGGCTGATGGAAGGACACATTTTTTTTCCACGGTATTACAACACTCATTCTAGTTGTGCGTGCCACCGCAACTTTATGAATGGAGAAAAGAAGCACTATCAGTTACACGCTGACACACAATGTTGCTCCAAATCAATTTTTTAAAAAAACGTCTAGCGCTCTCCCTCTTTTTTTTTCTTGTAAATACAATTTTTGTAGCTAAAGCTTAACACTCCAACGAGTCCTACAGTAAAACTGAAAAAAGTGACTGACCCGTTTTTGGTTCTTTTGTATGTCATAGTTTTGTCTGTTTTTTTCCTTGGCCGGTAAAAAAGAAAAAAGGTCACCTTCCTCTTTTTCTCTAACCCTTCTGCGGCGGTCCGCATCTTGTGATTTTTGTCCCCATAACGCAGTCATGCACAAGAGGATAATCCCCGTGAAACAACGGGCTTCTAAAAACAATGCCCACAACCAGAACCTCATATCCAAATTATAAGCTCATCAATATATCACAAGTAGGTTGCATACAATACCTCGCAGCAGTTGGAGTTCTTAGCGTCGATGAGCCCAGCAATTTGAGACGGGATATATGCCCTACAGTGGAATATTGAACTAACCCTGTGAGAAAAGAGAAAAGTTAGGGAATTGCCCTGTTTGGAAGAGGGGAGGGGACAGAGTCAGGCAGAGACAGAGGGGGTAGTAACGGACTGCAGGACAAACCCACATTCCTCAAGACTCCTAGAGTTGTTATAACAGGGGCCATGCAGCTAAACCTATTGTGGCTGACATGGTTTCACTATCATCAATCTAGGAAAAAAAGGCAAAGAACAACAGCCTCCAGGCTATCCTGTTGATAAGATAACAGTTTGTCACTGTAAATAATCTTTGATTATTTGCTTTCTGTTCAAGATATGTGCTCATAATGGTTGGGTTCAATAGCAAAACTAATATAAACCATGACAGGTTACCAGGTCATGAAATAAAAAGCCCACTATGATTAGTCTACTTTCACAACCTCCTCTCATGAAGCTCAGTGTCAAATGTACGCTCAGTTTAAATAATCTTGAGTTACTGCCCCAGCCCACTGGTGCTTGTGATTGACACATCCTTGTGCTTTGTTGCCTCAAGTGCTGATAGGAAGCTAACACTAGGAGTTGCCATCTGGGTGGCATATGGGTGAGGACAGCTGAGCACATCTCAGATGCTGCTACCTTGCACACTGGTTGCAACATTCGAAAAAAAAAAAAAAGCAAAGCAGATCTGGTGAAGAAACTTGACAGAAATGCAGTCTGCATTTCAAAAGATAATACCCGTACATTTGCCATGATAGATTAGGGCCATTTAAGACAAGTGTACCCAAACGTTTTTCAATTAATGGTCAAGAATATGTATTTTTAATCTTCACTGGGAAAATGTTGCTTTATGTAGAGCTTGTGACATTTTTTTTACAATCAAAGCCAAAGGTTTGCATATCTGCAACTTGCCTTTGGAGTAACTAGAATTAGTGTGCACTCTAATTCATTCTATTTTCTTTAGTGTACTGTAATTGTTTTTGTCTTTAATGTACATTGAAACAATAAAGACTGTTGTGGGGAAGGAGGAAAAAACAACAACAACACTGCTGTAGCGCCTGCATCCAACTAGACCCACAGCGGTCTGACTAGCACTTCTTTATGTCCCCTCCTGTTTGATTCCTTGCTTATGTTGTTCTCACTCACACAGATGGAGGTTGCTTTGGAGAAACGCGTCTGCAGAATGACTTTGGAATATAATATAATAGATTATAAAAAGGTTCAGCTTCCAGACTAAATGCATGATGGACATATTTGCCTCTTTTATAATTTTTAAACAGAATAACCTGATTGGTTAGCTGCTAATTTGTATCTCTTCTGTACCTCATCAATTATCGGATTTTGACTCCTGCTCCCCGAAGCAACTGGCTTTACGCGTATAGGTGAAAATGTGAGGTCACATTACTTTAGTTTTACTTCTCTCTGTCAGCTAACTAGTTTGATCTTCTTGAACCAACAAGTCATCTGGCTGACAGATCTGCTGTTGTTTGTTCTCACTAATGTTCAGCTATAACCTGGTCCTTTCTTTGGATGATGAGTGTGAACAGTAGTAGCCTGTAGTCTAAGCTAAAAAAGCCTTTCTGATAACGATAATTTAATAGTAACAGAAATCAACTTTGCAGGACCATCCAAGATTCTGACTCTTCAGTCTGTAGCTATCTAATTTTTCAGTGCATGACAACCATTTTGTCCTGAAAGGAACTTTAGCAAACCACTGGTTCTCAGAGCAAGACCTCATTTGTCACCACTTTTGAGCATGACTAGCACAGTCAGTAATTATGGTCACACACAGGTTTCATAATGTGTTAAATACTTTTTTTATTCTACAAAGCCACAGGTTCCTCATAATATTCTTTGTTTATTTCTCATGGTTTCGTTTATAGGGCTTAAAAATTAGATTAGAAGGTTTTGTCATTACATCTTCAGACTAACAACGCTGGAAAATTGAAACCTTGCACATGATGTTTTTTATCTCTGTGGAACTTGATGTGATCTGAATGTATCAAAGTGAATTCAGGAGAGGATTTATGGCAGAGAAACACTTTAAGTCCACATCATTTGCCCAAGGATGTATGTTAGTTTTTCTTGCCTGAAGTTTTTCCAACAAATTACTTCAACAATAGTGAAAGCAATCTGGTAAATTTCCATTAAATTATTTTGTGTGTGTGTGTGTGTGTGTGTGTGTGTGTGTGTGTGTGTGTGTGTGTGTGTGCGTTGCTACTTTCTACCTTGGATGCACTAGTTGTGCATTTTGCCCCTCTCACCTAATTTGATAGCAATGCAGGAGGATTTGCAGAGGGCTGAAGGAGGAGGAAGCAGCAGCAAGTTTCACATCTCACAATGACACGATGAAAGACTGGGATGGATCGCACGAATAAATTATATCCTATTAGTTTCGAGTTTGTTTATGTGTGTGTGTGTAATATGTGTGAGTCCCCTTTCTCTCTTCTCTGTCTGCTTCCCAGCAAAGCCCCACTCACTTCTAAACAGAACCACATTTCACAGAGCAATCTGGCTACGGTGAAAGCACACCACTGTCTGGAGCGTATTGTACTCTCAGAGCGCAGAGAAAAGACTTTTACCAGACCTCCCTTCCCATTTTTTCTCTCTCTCTGTTTCTCACTTGTTTCCAGTCTCTTTCTTTTGCATACATACATTGTAAACACATGCATCAACACTTCTATATGTCAACTTAAAATACATATTAGTAAGAAATCAGGCTTACCAAATGACTTAACATTATGATCTCTAATATTTTTTCTTGTAAGGTTTTCAAAATGCAGGTTTGCCGGAAGACACACTTGATGGTACAAGCACACAGCCGTGTATTTTAGTGATAGGATGTCGTGATTATGTGGAGTCATGGTGACAAAAGCAAGCTGTTAGATTTTCATAGACTGGAGTGAAATCTCCGTTTCTGGGGCAGGATGAGCAGGAATGAGAGGGGCTCAGCCATTGCAGAAGTTGGGGTCTCATGTAACTCTGGTGGTATAAAACGTGACAAGCCAGTACAGAAACCAGATGAGGCTTGCATTGTCCACAGATTTGCATTTGCACACACACCAACCAAAAAAAACTTTCCCACCTTCCAACATCCTAGATCTTACTAGTGTTTCATGTAATCTTTTATAATCTCAGCTATTCTTTGCTGGAAGGACCAAATCTGATGCAACTATATCTTATTGTCTTTGCATACTGGGGTTACTCTTTTTGCAAATGTTTTTTTTTTCTCTTGCTGAATTCTTGAAACTATGCCTGATTCTCCCAGCGCTACAAGAACCAGAAGAAACCACCAATGCCTGATCAGAGCTTCAAATTTTCTTTAGCCCAGCCAGGAGAGTCTTCACTGAGCTAAATCACTTCCATGACAGCCTCTCAGCAGGGAGATATTCATGGCCAGAATTAGTCATGCTGTACCGCTGCCCAAAAGGGTGAACCGTTACATAACTGGGTCATCAGAGGCT
>JAVQJG010164500.1:0-20307 GCA_036024015.1 Craterocephalus amniculus
TGAATAGCCTACTAGTATACTTTTTCATGATATTCTAATATTTTGAGATGGGATTTTTGAGTTTTCTGAAGCTGTAGGCCATAATCAGAGACATTGAAACAATAAAAGGCTTGCAATATTCAGTTGATTTGTAATGAATACACAATGTATGACATTTCATGTTTTTTAATTGCATTACAGGAAATAAAGAACTTTATTACAATATTCTAATTTTCTGAGACAGACCTGTATGCTGCACCGGAAGTGAATAAATTACATTTTTCTGCACTCTTGAACACTCGGAAAAGACGAAAACTGGTATTTCAGGGCTTAAAAAAGTGGATTTTGCATGATACGTTCCTTTTAACAGACACATATCTTTCTCCCCCACAAGGTCTGTTTTGTTGGCGTGGCTTTTTTAATAAAGCGTTGCGTCGGGCAGTGTGTAGCACGAGCACCACTCCTGCAAGCTACTGTGGAATAAACTGCTCATTACTGATAGCTACACTCGTATACACCGCCCGATCGGCCCGCCTCTCCATCCTGCGCGAGACCTTTTACAGTGGCAGCTCAAAATCTGCCAGGAGACGACGGTGGAGGACGTCTGTTAACAAAGATTATTATGCTCAAACACACCTGTGGTATTGTTTTCTACTTAGAAAAGATAGTTATCCTTATGAACCTATAATAAGAAAGTGATTATCCTGAATCAATTTTATTCATATTCTAACTCACTCATGCTATTAATTTCATTTTACTAAAAGGCTGTTATTGGGTGAGGTGGGTGCTGTGATCAGTAGCTATTTGAAAAAACTTCCATCTGTATTGTTTTATGTAATTTATTTATTGAAAGTCCGAATCTAAAGATTGACGCTGAAATAGGTAAAATGAAGTAAAAACTATACTATATATATAAACTATAACTCAATTGTGGTGAGTAGCCTAATTTTTAACATTAACTCAAAACGACAATTTTTGTTGTATTTTACTTTAAAGAAATAAGATGAACAAAATTATTTTAAATGGTTCTTGTAGCTTTAAAATTGTTTCAGCAGATGACTGAAGAACAATATATGCTACATGCAGGTATGTGACACCTCAGAAAGAGTAAGTTTGAATCATCCGCCACACACACTTCTCATACATCTCGTTGACCAACCGTCACAACACATCCCTCACCGACGCCAGGTAGCACCACATATTGCTCCCTGATGTGTGGGAAACACTGTCCATACGTCGTTTATGTTGCTATGGCTAACCTCCTCTAAGCGAAGTGCTGAGTTTATTGTTAACTCCGCGATACAACGTTGGTTTCAGACATCAGTTGGCTGCACTTATGAGCGGCTATAAAGTTGTTTCTAACCACCAACACACCCTGAGCACTTGTAGAGCCTTATTTCAAAAGCTTGTGCAACTTCTAATGTTTTTTTGCCATCTTCATTTTTCTTCTATGGTTTTCTTCTTCCTGTTTATCTTCTTCTTCTTCCCTGGTTTGTTTCTGCTCCACTATGCTCAACACTGACACCGCGGTTTCCAGTGGTATTACTCCTGCTTCTCCGTCGAGTGACAGATGTGCAAGGAGCCTGAAAACGCCCCAAATATGCACGTAATTGATGCAGAAGACGGACAAAATCTTCCGTGCGTCTACATATCCCCCATCGGCGTCAAGCATAAATGGGCCTTAAGACTGAGGTTGTTGTCTTTAGACCTGAAAAATTCAGGACTAAATTCTGTAGCATGCTGGAGCCTATCCCAGCAACTAGCAGGCAAGAGGTAGAGTATGCCCTTGGCAGGTTACCAATGTATCACATTGCCTTCTAGCATAGTTTTAAGGTTTAAATGTTAAATGGTCACAATGTTATTCAGTTAATGAACATTTTATTTTTGTGAGTTTACCCTGCTTTCCAGACGGTCGCTGTTTAGCCTCAGCTCGTTCCTCTCTTTCTCCACCTTCTCTAGCTTCTGTTTCAGGAGCTGGATTTCCTCCTGACAGGAAACAAAAATTGAGTTTTAGACTGACTGCTGTGTACCAGCCTGCGAACACATCATATAATCTGTAGCAGGATAGAAGATATGAAGAAGTCAAGCAGAACATGTTTAACATGTTATCATTGACCTGTGCCACGATGGGGGGATCATGCGTAAACTCACATCTTTTCCACGGATCTGCTCCTCAGTGAGCTGAACTTCTATCAGAGGTCTGACGACGGTGAACAGCTTCCACCATGGCCAGCCTTTGACACCACGGTTCTTTTTTATGTTCTTCTGGATGCAGCGGATGGCTAGATCCTGTATCTGTATCATATAAACACACAATACACAAACTGAATGACTGCACTGTCACTAGCTCAGACAGAAATGTAATATAGAAAGGTTCTACCATGTGGAAATATTTACATACATTCAAAGGAGACATCCAGATTATATCCTGCTTTCCATGCTTTGTGAATAGGATGAGGTCCTTGATCCAAACATAATTGCATTTTTGACGTACTTGATCCAGATAACAACTATTATAGGTTTATCTGTTTTGAGAGAGAACCTTAAGACTCAAGCCCACTTCTGTAACCATTAGGCTGCCATTGCCCTGAGTAAGCCTCAGTTTAGACTGCTGGCAAAAATGACTCAAATGTACCTTTTTTGTAGCCTGGATAACGCTGCTAAAATTTCGCAAGCTCCATATAGTCTGGCCAAGAGGCCTATTCAACCGATTTCCAAAATCTCAAAAAAGTGGGAGCCAATCAATTTCGAGCTTATCCAAAGAGGCGGGCTCAACGCAGTGACGTGACAGGAAGCAACACCGTCAACATTGCTAACATGGAGCAGCGGCAGCATTCGACACAGCGGGAGATTTTGTTTCCAGCACATTAAACGGAAAGTTCTCTGTGAAATGTGAGCAACGAGTAGTCCTGGAGACATTCGTGGAGGGAAAGACGTTTTCGCCTTGCTCCCGACAGGCTTCGGTAAGAGTTTGTTAGCCCCACTGGCTACACACAAGTCAGAGAAAAGAGTGCTGTGATTGGTTTAAGCTTTTGATCAATTTAAGCTTCAACCAATCACAAACAGCGACATTTGAAGGAGACGGGTCAACCGTACCTTCTGAGAAACGGTTTGGCTATTAGTCTTGGCCAGACTATATGCTCGCAGCAATATAGTAACGATAGCCAGGCTAGTGAAACATTGCATTCAGGCATTTTTACAGTGAAGAATGAATGTCTGCATGAGCACGTGTGAACACCGTACCAGTATCCAGGACAGGCGGCCAGTTCCTGATGTCCACAGTGGCCGTGGCCTCCTTGGAGCGCAGCAGTTTACAGATGACCGCTGTAGTCATCACGCAGGCCGAGTGGCTGACCTGCAGAGGAAAAAAAGGACAGAGTTTTTAAATTAGTCATGTAGTTTTACCATCTAATCAGTGAAGCTCATCAGGAATAGTTATTCTTTCCTTAGGAAACATAGTTACATAAAGCGTGTCTAAAGGCTGGTCTGGCACATCACAGCGGTTTTAATGTGGAGCCACACAGGCCACTCGGCTGGAATTCAGCTACACTCATTAAACTCTGGAATTAGTTGGCAGCAAAGGCTGCACTTGCTGCTTTATCGCCGGTCGTCTGATTAAAGACGGTGAAGTGAGAAGCTGTGAATATCCCTCAGTCTTTTCCTTCAGAACCAGGAGCTGATAGAGGACCTGCGTCTCTCAGATCTTTGTGGGACTTTTCCTTTATCTTATTTACATTACTTTCAGATGGGATGAGCCTTCGATTAAATTGACTTAATCAACTATCAGGATAATTAACGATCGATTATCAATTAATCATCAATGTTTCTATCTTAAAATTAAACATTTATAGCCTATATTTAAATGAAGTGAAAGTAGAAAAAAAATAGTGTTTCCTTATGTAGATTTTTATTACAAGATGTTCGACTCTTGTGGCAGTTAATTGGGATTCATTTACTGGTTACACTGGCAAATATCCACCAGTCTAAGGATCCATTCGATTAATCTATTAAAAGATAATGTAATTGATTAAAATCTTAACAATCGATTAATCCATCATCGATTAATTATGCTCATCCCTTCTTTCAGATACTGTTAATCTATTGAAAACGCTGTTTTTAGACCTGACAGGTTCTTTTGTCCTCCACTTGTCCAGTTTGTTATCATTTTTAAAGGAAACACTATCCTTGACAAATTTTCTGCTAATATCTCTTTAGGAATCACTGGGTTGGCACATAAATACTATTTCATGTCTGTAAAAATCTTTGGTGGCTTTCAGGCTGCATAAACATAAATGAGAACAAATACTGTATCTTTGTGGCAGGCTGCGCGTAAAAGAGTGTTTGAAGATCCAATATAAAATCGGTTCTTTGTGAGTCGTCTTTTATGGGTCGACAATACTGGTTCATCCTTTTTCAATGCTTGAATGAATAAGTCAGAGTTATGAGATTGAAGGCAAAAATAATTCAAATGAAATGGTCACGTATAAGGACTGAACTGAAAATTGGAAGACCTTCAGAAAGTCTGGAGAACTGTTAAAGACTGTGTTACCCTAACAGGGATGTCTGGCTGCTTATAAGGAGAATATAAAGGCATTCTGGCGCAGCACTGTTTCAGTGTCTGACCTCCACAATCATCTTGACGGTGGGCAGGGTGGTGGCGATGTTCTGCGGGTGAGGCGGTCGCACCGTGATGGGAACGCAGCCGGCATACAAGCAGCCGTAGAACGCAGCGATCAGATCTATACCTGCAGGATGAAGACGGGCACACATGAACAGAGAGATGGAGGCGTCTTAATGATCCCCAACGTTATGCAAACAGAAGGTTTAACATGCGCATCATTTCGGACCTGGAGGGTAGACCAGAGCAACGTGGTCTCCTTCCTGCAAACCTCCTCTCTCCATCAACAGCGCCGCCACTCGCTCGGCCCTCTTATGCAGCTGCAGACAGGTGAGGGAGCTGGACACCGCACCCTGGTGGACCGCAGGACAGGCAGATGTTTAAGAAGAAATATTTCACAACATTCACAGTACGCTATGAATTATGTCAGACGGGATGTGGCATAGTTTGATGACCATGGTCATGAGTGTGTGCTGTTACCCGGGAGCTGAGCAGGGTGTAGAGGACGTGGTCCGGTGTGGTCTGAGCTCTCCACTGCAAAACCTCTGACAGGAACAGAAACTGCAACACGGAGACATCAGTCATGTTTTTACCGATACATTCAGCGTTTCATCAAACCCAGTCCATACTCGCTCATTTTTAATCCTGGAGTTCATCAGCTCCAATTGCCAAACTTCTGAAGGTTAAAATGAACCCTAAATAACGACAGAGATGCACGTGGTGTTTCTATTCGAATTTTACTGTAACCTCAGCAACTGCAAGTCAGGAAAGAGGCATACTTCTTCATGTTAGCCATTATCAGAGTTAGTCTGCAGAGCATGTGTGCATACATCTTCAGTTTACCAGCCATCAGATGGACTCTGCCAGTATGCGCTTACTAACATCTGCTGCAGACAGGGTGATTTATTTTCACTGCTCAGTCTCCGTCCACTCCATTAAAGTGGTTTGATTGATATTAAACGCAGTGAAATGTAAATAGAAAATATAAAAATAAAACAAAACTGCTAATACCTCAACCTGCTGATGAGACAGAATCAGGGCCAGTTTAGTTATGCAGCAACAGAAGTTTTGCCTAACTGGGCAGCTGGGAAGGATGTTTATTGCTGTTTTATGTCTGTAAATCAATCAAACCTCTTACTAAAGTCCAGATTATTGATTGTTGATTCACTGAAATGTCAGATTTTTCAAGCAGCAACAAAAGAACAGCCACAACCCTCATAGTGATCATTAATTATCCAATACAGTGAACAACTTTAGTAAAAATATGATATTTTAAGTATATAGTCCAACACAGAGTTGATCTTAATTTTTTTTTCTTAACATCCACTTAGCAGAAGATTCAGGTCATTAGAAGAAAGGCTATCTGTGTCCTGAGAAGAAGCACTCATGCTCTGTTCTGTTAGATTACTTCAAAAGTTGTTTTTGTCCATGTAATGAGGAGAGTACGATAGTTTTGATATCAGCTACACAGATATTAGGTTTTTCCAGTAATAAAAAAATGAAATTAGATTTTCATACCGTCTCAAAAGATTAAATCATTTTCAGTAACCTGACGTACATTCTCTTTTAATTCTAGGGTTTTATGAGTCAGGAAAAACAAAGAAAAAATCATTTGGTTCTCACCATGTACTGATATCAACTAAATGAAACCTCACATAACAATAAAACATCGGATAAAACACTGTGCCATCATTTATTTAACAGAAAACTAATCCAGAAGCAGTGTATGAATCACTAAGGCCATTCCATGATTCATCACCTCGGAAAACCTCCTAATCAACAATTACTTAATGTGAATAATTTCTCTAAGTCATTATCAGTTTCTCACATCAACATAAAGAAATGTATTAAACGTTGCTTCAGTTCATAGAGGGTGGCAGCATCTTTCTTTGAGCTGCTCTCTTCAGGCTGAGGACTGCTGGACTTTGACTGGATCATTGCAACGACTTCATTCTCTCCTTTTTCAGCCGTTCTTTTGGAGATGAGCTGCTGTGTTTGGGATCATTGTCCAAAATCCAAACGTATGACCAAAGTTCAGCCAACTTTTAGACAGACGGCCTTAAATTAGACTCTACAATACTTTGGCAGAGAGAGGAGGTGCTATGGCTGCAGAATGAGCCAAATTATCATCCCTTCCCTACAGTGAGTGCACATAACAGAAGCTACGAGATGTTTGTGTTACTTTAAGTGTTGTAATGATACCTTTGAAGGAACGTCTGCTTTTATAGAGATGCTCCCACTGATTGATAATCAGTCAAGCCAGTACTGATTAACAGCTCGACCCAACCTTTCTAGTCATGTTGCCACGGCACCAGTACTCCATCTTCCAGAGGAAAACATTGCAATCAAAATTAAAACATCAAGTGCGTGCTCACTTGGTCGTTGTCGTCTGTCTGTCCCAGGTCTCTGCCGCTGGCCTGAGCAATCCTTTTGCCTGACACCAGATTCCCCACCATCACAGAGGCGGGTCCAATCTCTGCGACACAAACACAAACCGGATCAGCGAACGTCCACACAGAACATGATAGAACCTCTGAAACACACACACACACACACACAGACACACACACACACTCCACGCCACCTGGCTGCTTCTGCCGCGGTTTGGGCAGGTTGGTGACGCAGGTGTGAGGGCACATGAGGACGTTGCAGGGGTGCAGCCCCCCCTCCAGGTACAGCTGTTTGATCTCTGATAGGTGGATGCCGCCCAGAGGGGTCTTGGGAAGGGTGTTGGCCGGAACCAGAGCCAGACAGAAAACGCCCACGCCATGGATGCTGTCTATGGCCTGAGGGAGACGACGAGAGGCGGTCAGCTGCTACTTTTATTAAAAACGTGTTTACTTTTTCATTTGTCAAAATAAAATGTACTTCTTATTGACAGTGAAATCAGAATTAACATTTTAATGCATCCTGCTTGTCTGATCATGATCAATTCATTTGTCACAAAACTAAAAACAAAAACTCATCAAAGAAAAAAGTGCAACTCTAATGGTTTAGAAAAGTGTTTTAAAAACCAACATCCCACAAAAAAAGCATGATTTAAGTGAAATATACAGCAGCAACAAGATTAAGAGGATCAAAGATCAGAAACCCTGCAGTCCTGTTCATCATTTATTGATTCAAAGAGCAAATAATAAAGATGTTAGAGTAAACGCTGTGAAGAAATTGAGTGTAAAAAAGTAAAAAGAGAAGAAAAGCAGTTTTTTCTCCAGGCCAAGTACCTGTAAGACGCGGCTCATCCACTGGAAGCTGTCCTCCTCTGTGGAGTCTGGCCTCTGCTCGGCCACCACCACGATCCTCTCGTCTCTCAGGACCGTCACAGAAAACACCGCTATCCTGCAGCGACATATAGAAACATCACCAGAGTCCAACCTCACCACGCGTTCAGTAGCCAGGGTTAGAAAATGACTTTTTTTTTTCCAGAAATTTTCCACAAACAGAAATCTTTGTTTAATAATTACAGACTTTCAGGAGTGACTGACAGGCTCTGCAGAGGTAAACCACTTGGTTTATATTTTTACACACAAAATATCCTGTATTCACACACAGCTGCTAGTTTAAAAGAAAAAAAGGGAAAAACAGCAGCAGCAACTCCAGGTAGGTCATTTAAGATGTGAACCTTCAATTTATCAATGTACCACAAGCGTTTGTTTCATATTTCTTTACTATTTCTACTTAGTTTACACAAAGAGTTAGTTTAGTTGCTGGCCGTTGCAGACTCAGTAAGATCGGTTTCACATGAGCAGAAATGAAGACTTCTCATCAGTATATTTAAGCTGCTGCAAAAGCATGAAGAAACATGTGGACTCAGTTGTGTGTTTTGTGGTGTACCCTGAACTGATCAAGGATTGTATAAATATTATGGCATCGGTGTGTCAGCGGGTGTAACTACCTACTACATTTCCTCTCTAAAATCCCCCGAGGAAAGCAGTGACTCTGTGCATCACCTGCCTGCGCTATGTTATCGCTACAGTCCCTAAAGTTAAAGCTGAACCTTTCCAAACAGATTTATTATTATATAAGTAATTATATTATATCATTTATATTATTCTAAGTGTGAACTTTAGGGAAATCAGTCGTTCCGGTCTGATCATGTAGAATGGAGCAGATTATGAGCTTGCTTCAGGAATATGTAGAAGATACTTTTAGAATACTTAAAAAGAAACGGTACACCTACAGCTATACTCCACCGATTGCTATTTGCTTTGCAAACAGATGGCAGTGCACAAACACAAAAAGCTAGCATAGAGATCATCAGAACCGGAATAACAAACAATGTAAACCGCAGGGAAGCTGATACAAACTAAAAACAAACAGGGAGCTTGCTTTAGGTGGGTTATCAAAAGGATTTTGTGTGTTAACCGTCCCTGCAGCTGCTCTTCCCCCGAGTGGAAACTTTAAATAGCTGCGGACGACGTCATCAGAGCCTGTCAGGTGGAAGATGAATTTCTTCTTCGCCGGCCGTGGACACAATTAAACTTCACTTTGTTACCGTGTCTGCATTCATCCGCTATTGCTATTCTTTATTAGATTTATAACGTGTGGGGTACTGCTCATTAATCAGCCTGACATTAACTGTGCCGACGCCTGGTTTTATATGCTTGTCAATGGGAATCATAATAAAGTGTTCAGTCGACATGTGGCTGGAATATCACAGGAACAAATCGTCTGTCACTCACTTTGTTTTAACGGAAGTAGGAGTCACTCTAACCTGCCCCTGTAGACAAACTTCATGGGCTCCACCGCCAGCGCCGTGGCAACGATATCGTCCGCGTTGTGCCTCCGCCCGCTCACCATGATGAGCCCGTCCATCTTGCCGGTGATGAAGACGAGCCCGCCGGGTCCGATAAAGCCCAGCAGGCCGGTCCGTACGAAGGCGTACTCGCTGACCAGCCCGCCGGTGGAGCTCACCGGGTACACCTGCAAACACACACACACACGAGCTGCACGATCGCTATGGCAACCAGCCAGGGGCAGGAGCTAAAATAAGACATTTCATTATGTTTTTTAATTCCTGGATTCAGATTGGTATTGTCGTGCTGCTGGATGTGATGATTAAAAGTTGCGTAACTTTAAACACTGTGGTTCCCTTTTCTGGAACGATATGCGCCTTTAATACCGACTTCTACAGTAGATTTGATCCACATGATGCTGATGAACATAACTGTTTAGCTTCATGGAGTCACAGTAAATCAGACTTCCATCTTAAAGAAGTTCAGACAGTCTGAGCGGATTCAAACAGAAACTAAAGGAGTTACATGTTGCTGCACCTGCATCCACTCTTTATTTTACAAAAGTTGTCATGTAGAAGTTATCATTTGCTTTGTTTTTTATTTTTTTTACTGTTTACAAGGTGCATGGATTGTTTTTTTCTTTACAGCCTGTACTTTTACAACAGCAGATCATGCCTTATTCATAATATGACAAACAGGCAGAAAGAGATAAGACAGGACCAAGACAAACAGAAGCACTGCAAGAGGCTAAAGCCAGACATTTTAGATTCCTTATGGCCCTTTTTTGAAGAAAGAAAAAACCAACAACAACAGCTTTTTCGAATTTAAAACTTCTGACATATTTCGGCGACAAACTGACAACCATTATGTACAGTACATTCCTGGGGCTGTTGCTGCCTTGCAGCATTTTGGCGATGGCAGCATCATGCTGCATTTTACTTTACGCCTCTACATCACATGCCAGGAAGCGGATATCAACAAGCTGGCCATTTGGACGAGCACCAAGGCTGATTTAGCAAAGAAATGCAAGAAATGCAAGATAACATTATCGGAGGAAGCAAGGAAAGAAAAAAGACAACAGTCAACACTGGACGGACTTTCACTGACCAGAGAAGAGACGGAATGGAAGATAGATGCTGAATTAACTTTTGTTGGGGGCAAAAAGGGAAAAGATTTGAATCAGTAGTGATGCTTTAATGAAATAAAAGTTCACCATGAAAGCTAAAAGCTCGGAAACTAGAGCAAAGAAGTTTTAAGGAGAAAGGTTTGATCTGTTTTGTTTTCTATTAAATCAAATCACCTTTTTATTCATTTTTAAACATTTCTACTTCACTAAGTCCGTGCTTTAAAAACATGCGCGTGTGGGCTGGATGGCTGAGGTTAAAATATTCTCACTGTATCTTTATAGCTCTTCAGTTACATCAGTTGTCATTAAATTAAGAGTGCTTGGGTGATTTCTGTTGCAGAGGATGTTTTTCGAGGCATTACTCAGAGAGTAAAGGTGTTGGATGGAAAGCTGTATTTAATCATACTCAGCTGGCTTTTACACTAATAGTTTGTATAATAGGGGTATTAAAATGTTTGTCCAACATTAACCAGGGTGCAGCCAGCCTCACCTCAAAAGTGCTCTTGGTCATGCCCGTCAGGCCGTAGTAGGACATGCCAGTGGCGATGGAGCAAACGCAGAGTTCACCGATTTCATCTGTCTGGCAGAGCTGAGGGATGCCCTCCGGCTTGACCACACACACCAGTCCTGGATATCAGAGCAGAGGGAAAGAGATAGATTAATCGTATCCTTAACAAACTCAGACAATCTCAGCTGTTGTTTAGTCATTTCTCTTTAGTCATTTTCTCACCAACTTCTGAGCTTCAAGTAAGATTTTTTTTTGGACCAACAAAAGCAGGTTATAACTGTAACTGGGTTAAAAACAAGATCATAGAGGCAGGAAATTTATCCAGGGATTTTTGAAAAGCTCCAATCCAAACTGGTCAATCTGTAATTGTAATCTACTTATTAATAATATAAAAAGAACGCTATAACGGGAATTTCACCAACATTTTATCCTCCCCACACACCACTGTTTGAATACAACATTATTGAATATTTCTGGAACCTGTCATACTTCAATTTTTGAATGAAAACGTCAACCATCATGAGGCAGATCTTCTGCTTCCAACAAATGTCCATTAAGCTAAGAAAAATCAAAAATGGGTCCTTGGTTTAGTTTGCTTAATAGTAGTCCAGATGTAATTCCCACGGTGACCACTTGGTGGTGTGAGTTGGCAGCGACAGGAAGTAAGGAAGGCTTCCAGTTTGTGTTGGTGATGATGAGGAGGCAATGGCAGCCTGTGTGTTTGATCAGCAGGGTTTACACGCTCCCTTCTGCAGATTACTGCCGCACTTTTTGGATTAAAGGAGAGCAACCTTCACTTACTCATGTGAACTCCATTTACATTCAGTCAGTGCGCTCGCTGCACTGCAGCAGAAAGCATGCCGTTTCGCTTCCAGTACGGGATGAACTCGCTAAAAAAAAAGCTACATTTTACAAGCATGAGCATACTTTCTTTGGAAAACATCTGCAATTTTCTGCATGTCATTCTAAAAATGATTGTGCGCATTTAGAGTATAACAACAAAGTAAATACATCTTTCTGAAAATTTTGTAAAAGGCCAATATGAATAAATGATTAAACCTGCAATTTGGAGCTGTAGCTAGCAGCTACTGTTTAAATAAACAGCAGTCAATTGGACTGAGCTCGTCATACGGCATTATTAATTTAATATTTGCAGAAAGCGGCTGGAAAATAAAGTAAGAATTACTGGAGAGAAAAAACACTGCAACATCAGATGACTGGCTAAAAGTCTTACATGAAAACTATAAAATGGAGAAATGAAAATTTTCTTCAAAACTGTAAAATAATCAGATTTAGTGGAATTACACTAAATGGTTTCAAAATTGCAATGATTCAACTGTGTTTAAGTCTGCTGGTGGTTTACAGACCAGCAACAACAGAAAGTGTCTTTTTGAGGACAAACCTAACAAATGTTAAGTTTCCAGCGGTCGGAATGTTTTTAGCACTAGCCTCCCAAAACTAATTAAATGTAATTTAAAACAATGATTGATTACTTGACAAAGGATAGCATTTAGTGGGAATATAGTGTTCCACAGTGTTTCTAAAGATGGCTTTGTATGATCACTCACATGAAGACAGATCTGAAGTGCAAAAATAACAAGTTTAAGATCCAATCTAACGCTGAACTTCTTTTATACAGACATTTGAGCAAAACACTACAAAACACACGTGGTGGAAGAGTCATGACTCTTTGCTTGTCTTTCTTGGTTTACACTTTATCCTGCTGAGGTGACGATGCCCTGGTGTGCGCCCTCACACATGATGCTCGTACTTCAGGATATGTCAGAGAATCAGTCTGTAGTCTTGTTGTGTTTTAGCATCTTGGACTTAAGTTGTAGTAATGTATCCCAGTTTGGTTGGGTTACTGTAGTCTTGCTTTTATGAGGTTCTTATCGTTTTTATCTGCGCTCTTAGTTGTTTTGCTCCTTTTGCGTCTACTGCTTAATGTTACTTTCCTCCCTTTTCTTCTGCTCTATGTTTCTGCTCTGTTTGGGTGTTTCTGTTAATTTACAAACTGCATTGATTAATCTGCTCCTGCAGCGGAGTGGATTTTTTCAGCCCAATGAATCATTAAAAATGACTTTGCTCCTCACCAACTACTTCCTGCTTGTTGTTTTAATGCTTGAACAAGCGGTAAGGACGGGGCTTACAGACTTTCCAGACATAATACTTCATCAATAACATAATGTTAGACAACATTTATTTGTTGTCCTAAACAGGTTTAATCAATCCATGACATGATGATGTGGATGAACTATGTATTTGTCTTGTATTCAGGCGAGTAAAACACAGCTGATTAGGATGGATTGCAGTCGTGATGAAAACGGTTTCATCTTCTGTTTTTTTTTCCTTCCTACTTTCAAGCAATCAAGATTTTGATAATGTGAAGCTGAACACACTTAACTGGTTAAGTCAGGAGCAGAGAGGGAGGCCCAGAAATGGGACATTGATGAACAAGAGAGGGCACTCATTTTCTCACTCTTATAACTAATTTTACAATTTAATGGACTTAATGGACTTTTTTCTATTAAGTCATACGGTGCGTGAAACAATGTAGGGCTGATAGTTTAACTACTCTGAAGAGCAGAGAGCAGCAAACTCATGCTTTATCCCATAAAATAACCTCTACTTTGATTTAAGATGTTATTTTAATGTAGATATACTCTAAGTTTGAATACCACAGTGGTATTATATGGTCAACTGGTTAATAAACAGTCAACAAAGCAACATTATTAGAAAATGTGTTTATATCAGTCATTATTTTTTTACTTTTTTTCTGGTCTTTACCAGCCTCTGATGGTTTGTTGTTTACTTTTCATCTGATTAATTCGCAGGATTTTTAGATCTTTTTTTTTACCAAATATGACGCCATGAGAGCAACAAGGAACTAAAACAATGAAGAAGTTGTGAAATCGCCTGAAAATCATCATATATCTGTCCGTCTGTCTGCGACTTTAACGTAAAGCATAAATAAAGCTGTCTTTATGTGTTTTCATGTTCTAATTTACCACGCTTTTACCTGACTGAAGAGACTATTAAAAAAACACTTTTTGTTTGCCAATCTCATTTACTGAGCCGTTTAGAGTAGCAGTAGATGTATTAAATTTCCTCATTTTTCTTTTTAACCAACTTCAATTTACTCTCGATTTTTGTTTCGCTGTTAACAGCAAATAGCTGTCAGCATTTCTAAAGTTCACTTGGAAATAAGATGACAGTCAATATTTTCTCGTTTTCTATCAAATCAAGGAACTCTGACTTTGTATATATTTTATTTATTTTAGCTATTGTTATTTAATGCATGACCTGCTACTGCTCCATTGCTAGAATAAACTCTGACATTATATACAAAATAGTTATAAAGGCTGACCTCTGTAAATTGGAATAGAGCACAGAAGAAAGAACCAACAATGAGGCTCAGGGTTTAACATCTGATGTTACAAAAGAATAATTGCCGTGTATAAAGTATAAACCTGAAACAAGTGAAAACATCTCATCTGTGTCTGTGGTTCCAAAACCACAAATTTAAGAAATAACAAAGAGCAGAAACAAAGGCCGAACTCTCTGCCATGTGACACACAAACCCAGCTTTACCTCCTGGAGTGACGGTGCCCACGTCCTGCACGGTGAGCACAGACAGTCGCTCCTCGGTGTCCACCCGGACAACGCCGTAGCTCAGGCCTTGCATGGACAGGACGCCTCGGCCCGGAGGCTGGCTGCTGTCCTCCACTGGCCTAAACACCAGACATGACACACACACTCAGTAAATCAGACCTGCAGCAAAACATAAACTCCAGCAGATCTACATAATAGTATTCCAATAGGTTTTTAATGTGGTAGATGATAAACGTGTAAATAAATGAACATGTTGACTAGTCAGCTAAAGCAGATTACATGCATCATGGAAGTAAAAACATAGATGTTTGATGTTTGATATGTTTCCATATTTATGCAAATGTCTGCATTTCAATGTACTCCAGGCTCGTGTGTACCTCCTGATGGCGACAGTGAGCGCCTCGGGGGAGCTGGCGCAGGGACAGATGACCTCGGTTCTCAGCCCCTTCGTTTGAAAGACGTTGAGGAAGGCATCGCAGGAGGAGATGGACCCTGTCAGACAGAAACAGGCACAAACATCAGAGCTACAAACTCCTCACGTGTTTAGAAAAAAGAACTGCCAGGCATCTGAACTTAATATATTCCTTTTAATTAGTCCAGGTGAGCTGATACATCAATTAAGGACATGATTGTTGCCATCAGTCTGTTCATTAGCAATGCTCATTTTATGTTCCCCATCCAACAGAAAGAATCTCTTCTTAGCAGTATGAAGCAGAATGAGATCCGACCAAGTGGAGGAGGTCAAGTAACTGGGGTCTGATCTCATCTGTGGCCATGAGCTGTGTGTGGTGACCAAGAGAGCAAGATCATGGAAACTTGCTGAGCTCAGAAGTAAATCATGCAGGATGCTAATGAGCTAAACCACTCAGTCAGTTCGGATGAAACGATTTCACCTGCGTTTCTGTTTCACTTCGAACTTTCTTCCACTTAATTCTTGCTGGAAACCATTTATTATACTAAATATGCAGAGCTGGACACATCCTAGTCTATTCTTGTAGAGTGACCCAGTTTCCAGGCATCCCAAGAGAACGTATCAACTTCCTTGACATTTTTTTATCTAAAAAAAAACAAACACCTCACTAAACATCCCGGTTAGCGAAAGCGCTCGGCTGCGGAGGCGGAGCGTGACCTTACAGGGGTTTGATCCGTCGGCCACCAGCAGCATGCGCAGCGAGCTCAGGTTGATGTCCTTCTGGTCTTTGTGGGCCACCAGAGCCCAGTGCATGTCTCTGGACTTCACGCACGCCACCTTAGCTGCAGAGCAGAACGCACACACGGACGCAGAGAGTGAGAGAGAATGAGCGTTCGCCTGTCTGAGACGCGGGGAGAGACTGAGTGGGGACGGCTCTGACCTTTGTACTGGCAGACTTTCTGGATCCACGACAGAGGATTGACCTTCATCAGCGAGTACGGCACGCTGATCACATGCATCATGTTCATTACGCTCTGCACAAACAGACACACAAAAGGAGATTATTCAGGATTTTTGAAGCATTTGATTCATGTTTTGCAGTTGCAGCAGATTTTCTAACTAAAACAGTAGATTTCATGAGTTTACGAGACATAGTCTAATCTGAAGCTGAAACAGTCTAACAGCAGCAGGTCTTACCGTCAGGATGCCGTGCCACAGGCCCACGTCCTTCTTAAAGTCCAAGACATTTACGATGGTCTCGGCTGCAGGTAGAGAAGGACACAGAGTCAGGACTTAGAGTGTGCGCTTTTAGTTGCTGTGTTTGAGAACAACGCTGTGTGCCTACCCTCAGTGTAGCTGCAGGACTGGGTGAGAGCCTGGCAGTGTGTGAGCAGAGCGATCCTCGTCACTGTGACTCCCAGCACGCTGCCGTCCTTACAGGTTTTATACTGTGATGAAAACAACAGATGGATTATTCAGATCAGAGGGAAGGGAAGCTGTCAGGGGGATCCTCACCACGGTAAAAAGTCACAAAACAACTTCAACTCTGAGAAGGTTTCGGAGGGTCCTTTGTTGTTTTTATCAAGTGCTGCAAAAGAGGGGTCATGAAATTGCTTTTTTGGGGTTTATTTTTGGTTTTTACAGTTTCATTCAGATGCCTGGCTAGGGGCGAAGCCTCAAGGACCGCTAAAGACCTCCAGAGGACAAGCTTAAACGTCTGACTGGCAGAAACAGGCAGGACGAGTGAAACGCAAAGCGGTACCCTTAGAACTGATGTGATTGAAGAGGTCAATGAGTGAAAAAATGAGGAGCTTGTTGGTTTCTGCAGGGAGGATGGGTGGAAGGACCATTATGAGCCCACAGAGAGGATCCTATGTGCAGTCATGCTCCTTTTAGTTATGGGAAGTTATTGCTCAGTTCTTCATTTTTTGAAGGTTAAGCTAAACTATAGGCAAACAAAATGAAATAAAACTGGGGGCCAAAAGAAACGGCTCTCTGAAAAGAGCTGAACACCTCATCACTAGCTCTTTGACACCAGAGGGTTGCGGGACAGGAAGTCCAGCAGGAGCATCAGTAAAACTGCTTGTGACTGAAGATCTAGGACCCAAAACATCTGATGACTCTGGGTTCTTCCCTGATTACATATCCATGCTGATCATCTATGCAAAGGGGTACCTCTCAAAGAGATATTTTTTTAACTGTGAATAAAATTTCATAAAAAAAACTGAGTCAAAGGCAGAAAAAGTGGAAATGACTGAATTTGAATATTTTCTTGCATGTTTGTTGATTTACCGAAAACATACTAGATCATCATACCTGTTTCAGTTTGGGAAGCTGCAACAGATTTTAAGGCCTTTATCTGTTAGAAAACATGACATGCTTCCTAAGTCTGCGTTTCACAGCAGGAGATCCTCCGTATGAAGGCGTTCCCACAGCTGTAAATAAGCATCTACGTCGAGCTCGCAGGAGGCAAAATATGAAACAAAAGTCACGTTTTTGCTGTGTTCACAGCTCAGTGAGCACAGCAGAAATGTGTTCAGAGAGGACGGCAGACAAGGCTCCCTACTCATCTGTTGTTATGTTTAAATCAGCACCATCTGTAGTTAAAGGCTTACACACATTGATAAGTTGAAAACAATCTGAAGTCCAGGACAAAAAGGCAGGAGCAAGGAAATCTTTACAAAGAATGCAATAATATTTTGTAATGTGATGAAGTTTGCTGCTCTTCTTCTTTTCTCTTTTTTCCAGCATTGTAAATATTGTAACTTTGAGGAGATAGAATAGGTTGCTTTCCTGCCTGGATGCACTTTGTGTAAGTGAGAAGACAGGTATTGGTGATAACAATAATCATAATGATATTTTTTACTGTATTAATCCTTATCTGTAAATTTGGCTCTGCATTTTCTCTAACTTCACTAGAGAGCAGTTGGTTGCCATGTTTTGGTGCACGGGGAGCAGTTAGGGGGGTTAAGGGCCTGGCTCAACTGTGTTTCATCTCTGTGTTGGCATGCCAGGGATTGAGCCCAGGTCCTCTCGACCTGCACACCTCTGTAACCACTGGATACCACTCCCCGTTCAGTGCAACGCGAGTAAAACCATGTGGGTGGTCATTTTAGATGAAAGGATTCCAGATGGGACAGAGAAGCTGTCAGAAGTGATTGAAATTTATATCAGCTAGTCGTTTACTGTTTGCATCTGCTTCTACAGTACTGCACCATTTTAACAAGGCTGGCAGAACTTGAGTGTGCATGGCCAAGGTTCCAACCATGACCTAGTGCTGAAATATACAGCTCAACAGAAACACAGAGCACTCTTCTGTCGGTTTCTCGTTCATGTTTCCATTAATCTACCATCCCTCTCCAACTGTGACATAAGTTCTATGACACACGATTAGAAAAGCTTTCAGTTGTTATGGAGAGTGTGATAAGTCCAATAATCTAGCACTCCAGCTTTTAGCTTGAAGTTGTGTTTTTTTGTCCTTTGTAATGCCCCAATAATAAATTATATCCTGATGAAATTAAACACTGATGTTAGCAATTATTAACCAAAGCAGCCCTTCCCAAACTGGGGATCCCAAAATAATTTCAGGGGGTAACCACATCGTTGTAAAACATTTCTTCTTATTTATGTAGATTCTGACCGTTTTCAAGCCTTTTATTTAGAGGATTACCCATTTGACATATCACAAGCTCGTAAGTAGTTAGATTTATTCCTATACTGATAAACCTTATAAAATACAGCTGAACATAAACACTTATTGTGGTTAAATGTCCACTGTCAGGGTAGATGCAACGCACAATGACAAATCCTTTGGGCAGTGCGGTGACCAGACAAATGTCAGTTCAAATTTAAGGCGAGCTGCTACACCAGCTTCTGTTGGTGTTTTCAACAATGCGTCATAGTGTGCTTGTGCTGGCTCACCTCTATGTAAGCAGTGTCATTGTTTCCATCTTTGATGTGAGGGAACCAGTCTCTGGGAGGTTTGGAAAGGTGCTTGGACTCCGTTACAAACCACAGAAGCTTGGGCCAACCTGCAGGGGGGATGTGTGACCGTTTGGAAAGAGTTAGAAGGTGAAAGGATGAGCTCAAGCAAGCAGAAAGATGTGTTGTTATAAATAACCAGACCAGATAAAAAGCCAATTGTCTCTGAAAACTGTGAACTCTCTACTTCTAGCACTCCCACTATGCCCACTGTGACAAGCCCCCTCCCCCCCTTCCCTCACACCAGGCTTTATAATCCCACCTTGATTGATGAGTTTGACTCTCACCTTTGAACTGTGGGATCTCTCCTGTTGCACTCTTGGGAAGTCCCTTGTGACAGGCATCGCTGGTCAGCGCCACGGTAACACCACAGCTGCCCAACAGGAATCCAATCTGCTGGCTGCCGGCATCCTATTGGACGATAGAAATAACATGGCCGCATTTAAAATAGTTAATATTACAAAGGCCAGCTTAAAAGGGGGTGGGCACTTGCAAATTTCAGACTGTATCAGTGGTCTTTTACATTGCAGCAGATAAGGCACTGGTTGGACCTTGAAAGGCACCTTGTGGCCCCTCTGAGACTGCAAGATTTAAGATTTTCAGTAATGTAATGTGTCTGTACACGGCTTCAAGACGGTCCGTGCAGACCACAATAAACGACTCAACGGGAAGCTGAACGGAGGCAGAATTGCAGTGCTGGTTAACCAGCGTTGGTGTCATCCTATTCTGATTTGAAATTGAAAGCAGTAATAGCCTCCATGAAACCGATCATGTCTGAAACCAGGTCCCAGACTGGACAGGTCTGAGAACTACCATGTGCTATGTAGGGACAGCGTAAATACAAAACTGGGAGATATGACATGTCATGCAGCACACACAACAACAATGATTAGAATTGATGTGCTTTGAAGTCTGTTGATTTACTTTATTCCCATTCAAGTCTTCCTCATGGACTCGCTCCAGAAAAAAGTGCCCATCGAAAAGTTACCAAAATTCAATCTAAAATCTCACACTTGAAAATTAAAATGAATTATGAGAATAGGCGCTCCCAGGCCAGCTGAGAGATTTAATCTCTCCAGCATGTCCTGGGCCTACCCCGAGGCCTCTTCCCGGTGGGAGATGTCCAGAATACCTCCCGAAGGAGGTAGGGCTGGGCGATATGACCTTTTAGTAGTCCCAATATTTTTATGGCACGTCACGATACACGATATATATTTCGATATCTTACATTAGCCTTGAATTAATGCTTTGGTACATACAATCACATCAGAAAGATCATTCTGTGTTTAAACATTACTGTTCATACTGCATTTAGATATGCTGATTTTAAACATTCAT
>JAVQJG010164521.1:0-12940 GCA_036024015.1 Craterocephalus amniculus
CAATGGGATCGGGTAATTGAAAAAGATGGCATCCTTTATCGACAGGTGAAGTCACCGGAAGGAGGGCCAGCTTGGAATCAGCTTTTATTGCCAAAGATCCTGCAAGAGAATATCCTCCTCAGCCTTCATGACAATCATGGCCACCAAGGTGTGGAACGGACAACAGACCTAATTAAGAGGAGATGCTATTGGCCAGGTATGAGTAACACAATAGAGAATTACTGCAGAAAGTGCAACTCATATTTGCTTACAACACAACAAAACACCAATCCACAGGATATTCACCACATATGTTGATATTTGGACAAGAACCAAGGCTGCCGATTGACTGTGTGCTGAGCTTTACAGGACAGCCGGAGTCTCTACTGGTGGATGAATGGGCAGCCAACCATCAGGACAACTTGGCCTGCCTTTACCGGGGAGCAAGGCAGCAGCTTCAAGCAGCGGCCGATGTTGTTGTGTTCATGGCGACACAAAAATAAGGTCAAACTGGATGTTCTACGGCCGGGGCAGCTAGTCTTATGCCGGGACCACAGCCACAGAGGAAGACAGAAGATACAGGACCAATGGAGCTCTGTGGTGTAAAAGATTGGAGGGCCAGTGTACACCATTACTCCAGCAGAAATGGCGGGACCCATGAAACAAATACACTGGTCACAGATACGTCCAGTATCAGGTAATCAGACTGATCTTTCAGTACATGATCCAGGTCTCCCTGAAGAGCTAATTATGATTAATGAAAATGATACCCTTCAGCCACCATTTGTTGTTGAGTTTTCCCAGAGCCCAATACAGATGTGGCAGAGCAGAATGAAACCACTCCAACACAGTCAGACGTCGTGAGCAGGTTCGATGGAAGACCAGAGGGATTATGTCGCCCTCGCAGGACTACAGCTGGACAGCATAGAAATCCCCATCATCTTCCCAAATCAACAATCACCCAAGTGAACCAAATCACCGCCACATGGCAAGTATTCCATCGGCCCTGGCTTTGAGGCCCATCGACGGCACGTCGATTAATTTCATGGGGGCAGATTGTAGCAGGAGGTCACTGGGGTTTGGTAAATGCCACATGAGGACCAATCAGGGATGGAGGAACTGGAGAGGGAACTGATTAATACAGGTGTGACTGCCTACCTGAGCACTCAAACATTTTTTCAACCTCTGTGGTGCTTTGCCCTATGTGCAGCTGGTAAGATTGACTTTTTGAAGACTTTATTGTGCTTTTAGAAGCTTTTAATTGTTTGGTTATAGTAGGGGTGTATCACCCCGAGGTATCTGTATTTTAATTCTATTGTGGGTCTTTCTGTTTTTAGGCTCAGCACTGACTGCCGTTTATTCTAGCATAACATTATGTTTAACCTTATTTGTGTTGGATTTCATGTTAGGGGACTGTAAATCTAAGCTTAATTGTTAACAACCTGTCTCTCTTTTCTTCTAGTGCTGTGGTTGGTGGGATCCTCCATTCACCGGGGTGGTTAGGATGCTGGCTGTCCACTTTAGGTGGTGATATTCTTTTCTTGCATGTTCTAGTGTGATCTTTTGTTTAAGTGTGGTTATTGGACTTTTCATTTGATTTGTAGGACATCCCCAGTTCCTTTGCGGTGGGTGGTTGGGGTCTCCCAGCCACAGCATGACTGTCTATCATCTCAGCCCTCCTATCTGTTTTTAGAGTTTGGATTATTGTAAAATAAATGGCCAGTGCATGACCCACACTGACTTCTGTGGCACTCTTCATCGAAGCCCCTGTGTCCTTGATCCCAAGGTTAAATATGTCAGATTGGCTTAAACTGATTGTCTGTGCAGTGCCTTGAGATGATGTTGTAATATACAAATAAAGTTGAATTGAATTGAATTAAAACCTCAGTTATGTAGCAACTGGGCTTGGTGAGTGCCATAAGCTGAAACCACAGGATCAAGAGAACCAATATGTGACATACAACTTGGTTGTAAGGTTTGGTCTCATATGAGAACTGGTGGACCTCTCTGCTGTGGAGACACTGAAAACGAACAATGAGATTTTTGAGGCCATATTCCATCTTTGGGACTTGGATGAATGAGAAAACATCATAACAGATGCAGTGCCTTTTTTAAAACAATACCTCTCGAGGAAATCCATAGAAGTACATTCAACAAACCTGGCATCTCCACCTTCCAACTTTACAAGGCCCAGAAAATGTTGACACAACTGTTTTCTGGTTGTCAAGACAGTACGTTATCTTAACACCCAAGTACGCTTGGATCCGAGAACGCACCTAAGACGAGGCTGAAATGTTGGTCGCCCACATCTGTGACGACTTTTTTCTGAAAGTATGATGCTAGAACACCGTTAGTAATTCCTGTGCAGTTTTTGTCCTGAGCCTTTTTTAAGTGAATAGCAGCAGTGGAGTCTGAGAAAATAGTTTTCTATGCTTCTAAAGAGTTTTCACAGTCCAGCATTGAAAATGGTCACTGGTGGCCAGTTTCCTTTAAACCACAGCCTTGTAATACAAGCACTGTTTTTCATCTTCAGTGAATGGCTTCAACCAGTCTTCAGGCCAGGGTTTGATGCCCAGTCGTCTTTTCTGTCTTTGCAAGTGTACAGTTTAGACTTCACATGATGAGCTAACCAGTTAGTTTTGTACCTCATTTCATCAAAAGCTGCACACATTGTGGATAAAGTGAGTAAGTTACTGTGGCTGTGTGAGTTAAATGCAGGGACTTATCTTAGTGCACTGGTATCAGCCTCCCAGTGGCTTCGCACATACGCGATTCATTTATTTATTGGCCCCTTTTAGCACCTGCTCATTGAAAAGAGTTAGAATGATGCACAAAGGCACGTCTTATGAAATTCTTCCAAAACATAAGAAAAAGCTGCAAGATATGTCCCTAGAGGGATTTAATATTTGCTAAAATTCACTAAGTTAGCAACATTGTGTATAGTGTGCAAACATATATTTGACGGGTTAATGCCAGCCTGAAAATAAAAGCAATCCACAAAAGGGTCAAAATTTCTTCTGCAACCCTTGGAACCTAAAAACAAGAAAAGAAACTGAAGTGAAATGATTAATATAAGCAGTAACAGTAGACATGGAGAAATCTGATTCTTCATCACGTCACCCCTGAAAATGTCCACATTTATGGAAGCTCTCCTCCAATAATTTCATCATATGAAAGACACTCAAGTTGCTATTTCGACATTTTAAACCCAATGTTTCACTGACTTTAATGTCTTTTCTCAGTCATATTAGCTTAGTTGTTTTGAATCTCTAATGAAGGCCAGTGAGCTGAAAGGCGTCAGTGTTTTTATAATGTCCCTATGGCCACGCTGAAGAAATAAAAAGTTATTTTTAAACAAGACTGCCTTGGAGACTTTTTGTGCAATTAAGTGTACTTTACCTTCACCAAGTCAAAGAAATGGATAAATGACTCATACGGAACACGGGAACATTCATATTCAGTATGTTTTGTTGAGAGGAGATAACTCAAGAACCAAACAGAAATATTTTGCTTTCTGTTTTGTTTCTCACAATACCTAGTTTGTTTTAAAATAAGAATCAAAGTAAAATGAACAGGCAATGGGAATTCATTCAGTAGGCCTATTGTATGATCCTTTTTAAGTAATAAAAGTTAAAAAACATTTGAATGATTACTTCTGTAAGCAGCTCCATCTTTTTCAAATCTCTGCGGATAAAAAAACAAACAGGTCTTCTCACAAAGGATGCTATGGACCTTGTCATTTGTAGTATTGTGCTTGTAATGATTTTATTTAATTTTTTATAAAAGCTTCAGGTGGTTTTCATCTATGTAAAATGATTTGAAAGTCTCAGTCAACCTAATTCAGATTCAGACTTGAGGCCTGTTTATGCTCAAAGCAGATGATGGATAAGCAGATGCATGGACTGTTTCGTCTGTCTTCTGCATTTATCACGCACATACTTGGTGTGTTTTCACTAGACTAAGTAATACCAACAGAAAATGCTGTGGCAGTGTTGAGCAGAGATAAACCAAAGAAGAAGAGGAAGGGGAAGAGGAAAACCACAGAAGAAGAAGAAGAAGATGAGTACAAAAACATTACAAGTTACACGAGCTTTTGAAATAAGGCTCTACAAGTTTTCAGGGTGTGTTAGTGGTTAGAAACAGCTTTATAGCATCACATTAGTACTGATGTCTGAAACTAACGTCATATCGCTGGGGTAATCTGTGAACTCTGCACTGCCCCCTAGCTGAAGTCATCCAATGCAACATAGAGCAACGTATGAAAACGTTTGTACAGACGTCCCCATTAACGTTAGTCAGGGAGCATAAATGAGCCTTTAAGCAGAGGTTGACATCTCGCGCTGCATAAGTCTGCTAATTACCCATTGATTTAAGTCAGGCTGCAGGAAAACCTCTAAAACCTGCAGGACACTGGCCCTCAGGGACCACGATTGTGGCTTCTTAGTCAAGACGACACTGTTGCCAACTCCGACAACTTTGTTTTGCAATTTTGTCAGATTAAACCGTACAATTTGTATGTAACTTGGAGAACCTGCAAAGGTTTGTTCAACTATTCAGACAATTATCTATAGATTACACACACAAAAAAATGTACAAACATTAAAATTCTGCGCAGAAATTTCCTACCTTTTCCCTCGTACATCCCATTCTTTTAATGTTCAAATTGCCTGCTATGCACAGACAAAACCGCATTTACACGCAGAGCAGTTTACAAGTGCTCAAAACTTTTTGAAACTCTTTTAACACAGCAGCAAAGCTTCAAGTGCACATGGTGCGTTCAAGTGCTCGTGGAAGCTGGGTCATTTGAATTTTCACTGGAATTCTTCCTTAATTATTTCTGTAGTTAATATTTTTTCAATGACAGAATACTTCGCTCTGACAAACAGATGGACGGACGGACGGTTGGACGGACATACATACATACAGACAGACAGACAGATAAATAGATAGATAGATGGATAGATAGACAGACAGACAGATAGACAGATATATAAATAGAAATATAAAATACTGTTAATGTTAGTGATGACAAACTGTGAGGAAAAACCCAACAAAGTCAAACATTCTGCATACGTTTTCTTTATAATAGAGACTTTATTAACTTATTGTGTGAAATGCATATTTGAAATAAAGTCCAAAAATATGCATTTTAATGTTTAAAGGATGAATCATAAATTTCACCCAAAGAAATGCATACAAAATGATATACAGTAGTATGTTCACAGAGAGCCAGAGGGACTGGTTGTACAAGAGATGAAAACACTGACTAAGCCTCAGGGGTATGTGAGTCTCAGCTTTTCGGATCGACAGTGAGAAACTCAGAGGGGGACTACATGTTGAGCTTGATGTCTCAGTGATGGTTGAAGTGCAGTCTGCTCTGATCAAGAACTTATAGTGTGCCTGCAGACCCCCTGTGTCTTCACTCATAGCCAGAAAATGCTTAACATCACTCTGTAAATTAATGTCAGCTTTGAACCAACTCTGTCCTGTCAGGAATGTTTTGTGCACTTGGCTGAACACATTATGTGCCCAAAGTCCCATCTGATCTCTTGACTTTGATCAATGCCTGTCAGACCCGACTAAAAAATAAATAAAAATTGAGTCTTCTTTTTGAAAAAAATCTTTTGAGGCCCCTTTGGAGCGCTGTTGCCTCTGCATCGCTGTTAACACAAAGCTGCTGAAATCCGTAGGAATTCACCAACTGTACACATCCCATGAGAAACTGCTGCATATAGAAATTTTATCCACTGTTCTGGGAATATATTCTAATATACAGTGCTAAATATACTTTCTAGCTTCAGCACCAGTTTAGATCTTCAAAATTTTTGTTCCATTGAAGACATGAAGAGAGTGTGTGACTATTTGTCTGATGCATAGAGCACATAATGGAGTAAAAAAGGAAAAGCCAGAATTAATGTTTAGTAGTGAGACGCTGTTCATTTTTAGTCTTGAACGATGCATTTTCTTGTGTCATTGTATATACTCATGAGGAAAACTTTTTCACATAGCTTTGCCTTTTAAATGTCACTCTCAGGTCCATTTGGAATTTTCTGTATGGTAATGACTCGGGAATGAAAAAGGCATTGGACATACAGCTGGGCATGTTCGTTTTCAGACTTCAGAATGACAGCAGCCATGTTTACATGTTTGAATCTCTTTAATCAAGTTTTGCTTTCAATCTGAACTGTAATGCTTCCTTTAGATTTAGAAATTTTAGTTTCCTTCCCCTTAATAACTTTAAATTCTTTAACTATATCCAGCAAGTGTGGAAGGGCTAAGAGGCTGAACTAGTGGCCCCTGGGCAAGGGGCCTAAACTCTTGTTTCCATTTAAAACATGGCTAGTGACAGTATCAGTCAGAGCAAACAATCCATAACAAGGTTTTTCATGAAACAATCAGCTCCTTACTGGCTGGTTGCTGACAAAGTTCAGTTAAACCGTTGATAAGATTTCAGTGGACTCAAGGGCATGCTGTGAAAATAGAGACAGAATTCACTTTGCATATGCACAGATTTATGTATGCTCATATATTGAAAGAGGTGGTAGTTTTTATTTTATTCAAAGCTTAATTTAAGCAGAAACAACAGTGTAGCCTTTACAAATGACCCCACATTGTTGTATTTGCATAAATGCAGGGCTAAAATGCTGTTTTTTGTAAGTATTAATACCCAACTCAGATACAATCATAGCCACTTATCTTTGACCTGAGCTCACAGGAAAGCATGAAATAAGCAAGAGGGGATGGCTTTTGTTAGTAGCACTAATCCAAAACTCTAAAACAAGAGACTTTTGATCCCTGAGTAACTCTCTGTTTTATTTTTATTTTTTTTTAATTAGGCCAGCTTAAACTTGATTTCTGCTTTCCTTTGAATGAACAAATATCTGACATTTTCACAGGTCAGGTCCCTCGTCACTGTAACGAGTCAAGGAGAAGCTTGTTGCTTTCCAGCATATCAGGAGCCACGCCCATTAAACACATCTCTGTGAGATAAGCTTACTTTTCAACATGATACATCACTGAACAATGCCATAGAAAGACATTGGATGACGGCATAGCAAACAAAGGAAAAGTCTAAATATGCTATTCTTAATAACTACAGAGTTTATTTTATTTCTAGAAGATCACATGATCAATGCATAAAAAACACAACATGAGTGAGGTAGCTGCAGATACTCCATACATATGAGACATGTCGAATAACTGCTAAGTTCTCCAAACTGATGAGCTTGGTCCTATTACACATTGTAATAAATGATTTTTTAATTAAGTCTGAACTAAACTGCTTGATTAATCACTTTGATCGGAACGTCCGCTTCTTAAACAATCCTGGTCTTATGCTACATGATTGGCTTGTTAATGCACCTAGTAAAGACTAATTTACAAGTTATGTGGAGGCTTTCTTAGGAGTTAGTCTGATACTGACACTGCAACATGCCTGTGTCATAAAGGAAAACAAAAACTACTCCACGGCTTGCTCTCATGCACCCACAAAGAAAAATGATGACGCAATTCATAAGATAGTTCCTGTAAAACAGGCTCTGTTGAATATTCTGCCTTACTGAGGAAGACTAACAGGAAGTTGTCTATTAAAAGCTGCTGGAATGACCTGAGGCTGATTAGCTCGCATCCTGCCACGTTGACTTAAAATGATAATCAAAATCCTCAGATCCTTCTGTTATTAACCACTGGAGGGAGACAGACTCCAGCTCATGGATGTTCAGCTCAGCCAGGTTTTCCTTCAACATCCCTGTCACATCCAGGCAAAAATGTGAACTTCTCACCAGTTCCCTGCTCATTTAAGAATATGTTTTTCTGTCTGTCTCTGTTCCCCCTCCTGCAGCATCCCTCCATGCTTGTCTCTAAGATGACAGATTTCGCCCCTGTCTGCCTTGAAAGGCTTTAGCGCGTAATTTCCAGTGGGAGAGATTTCACATTGTTGAAGATGAAAGGAGATGCTGAGGAGGTGAGTGCAAGGAAGAGTAGCCCTGAGCTTGACCGTTATCACAAAGCCGGTGGGGAATAACACGAAAGCACGCTGCTCCCTTCCACCCGCTTTCATGAAGGTTGCACGTTGAAGGTGGAAAACATCAAGATAATAACACAAAGGCAAACTCAATCAATGTCACACTCTGCTTTAAATGAGCGGCGGGTTTATCCTGCAAAGTCAAAGTTTCTTGTGGGACATAATGGATGGAGATTTAACAGTGGGAGCATCCATCACCAGCGTGTATTATTCAAATCCAAGGCAGAGAAGCTTTAAATTAAAATGAAATCTAATAAATATGTCATCTTAATTCTTCTCACACACAAAATAAATCTTAGAGGTGGAGTCGCAGCATTACGGTCCGTGCAAAATGATTCTGGTTCCCTCAGCGGCGATTAAACTGAAAATTTCTGCCTGCTGCAGAATAAAAGAGTTGCAGGTTCTTGTTTGACAGGGAGCGCTCTCTGTCTGTGACCTTGCATACGTTTTCAGGTCTTTGCTCCATTTCCCTTCCGTGAAGCCTTTACTGACTTCTTTTTTCAGCCCGGTGTAATAGCGACATTTTCATCTTGTAGGTATAAAATATTAGATGTGAGAAACTTTTGTGAAATATGCCTCTCAGAGATCACTCTGCTCTGAAATCAAAGGGGCAGCAAGCGTGCTGCTGTACCTGACTTGGCCAGTAGGGGGCAGTATGGGTTCACAGGACTGCTCTGCTGTTTTCAATAAGAGGATATTGAACAAAACTCTCTTGAGCACAAAGACAGGAAAATATTATATAATAAAATCATCTTGGTAGCAGAGCAGCCGCCGCCGAAGAATTTCTGGAAACTCAATATCTTTCATTGTCTGAGTTAGAGTTCCTATCTCCGATTCTTGTGTTGTCTTTTGCCTTTCAGCTTCATATTAAAACTATCTTGATGCTGTAAAACCTTTTCATTTTTTTTAGTTACAAAGTTTAGTTTGTTTGCTGTCTCTCTGTTGGCATTTTCTCCTGTAATAAGAGAGCAGGTGTTTTTCACCCTGTTCTAATAGTAAGCTTGTCCTTAGTCTCCAAAAGCGCTCTGGAGTGCGGCTGCTTTTTCAGTTTGAAAACAGAGTCAATAACAATACCATTAAAGCAATCTATTTTTCTTTTAAAGATATATCCGCTGTCACAGTCAGAAATTCTTCTTAATTCCAGTGGATCCGGTTCAGTTTCTCATTGGCTGCATCACACTCAGAGCTTTTTTTCCCCGCCTATAAAGTACCTGTTAACTGAAATTAAATTCTAATCACTATTCTCATGCATAAAAAGGAATAAGCACATTTCCATTTAAATCACTTCTCTGTTGTATAGCACCTTAGGTGAAGAATTAAATTTAGGCCTAATCAGTATTGAGCGTAGGTTTACTTCAGGCATTAAACAAATTAAAATTTATGGCGTAAGATTGCTTGGCTGAAACCACCCACTGTATAATAATCATTATTGCACAAGTAATTGTCCACCACTGTACATATTGTTATGGAAGTTATACCTGTGGGAGAATTCTGCACTTACATCCTATGTTCACTGCAGATTAAAAGTAGCAATTCAGCTCTTTATGGAAATTATTAGCAGTTTTACAACCCACCCTAAACAATATAATTGTGTGGTCTGAACAGCCCATTATGGTCCATTGATGATTTATATAAGAAATTGCATTGTTGCTGCATTATGCAAGTTCCACTTTATGAAATCAGCTCTGCATCTGTGGTGAAGAATCAAAGTACCCTCTGATGTAATTTCATCCAGGTGAAGGAGGAGTTGCAGCTGCTGATTTTTCATGCTGCACAGCAAACCCCTCCAACTGTTTCTCGTCTCGCTTTGCCTCATTATCTTATATAAGCAGCCAACTGCACTCATTCGGAAGGCTGAAAATGTGAGACGCTATTCCTCTGAAGATGAGATTTTAGTCAAGTAAGCACTCCAACTTATTGGGTAGATATGTTGATCTGTGTTTCAACAGTTTTATGATGCATTTAGTAAAGTCACTGAGGTAGTTCCAGATCATGATCTCTAATAATCTGTAATGCTCTTTTTGTATCTGAGTGGGTTTTTTTTTTTTTTTGACTTGCAGCAGAAAGTTTGTGTCTCTATACCAGCAAAGGAAGCTGGAGGCTATTCATGCTGTCAGAAGGCGAGAGGCAGGGTACACCCCGCACAGGTCACCAGATTGCATCATGACTGGGTCACAATTTCAGCTGTTTAGGACTTTTAGAGGTGTTTTAACCTGACTTATACGGTAGCATGCAGACATTTTGTCACAATTTCCTTTACAGTGACTGTAAAGATGCACCCCGGTGTTGTGCAAAATTACATAAAACTGAGGCCCATAAAATATATAGGAGCAGAAAGACAAGTCTTAAACAACTTTTGTCTGTAGAAAGTCAGACACAGCCCATCATCCAAGTCCAGCTGTTTGCAGATGAGCAACTGGTGGTGTTTAAAATGGTTTGGCATGGGGCTGGAAGAACTTCTTATGAGCTGAATCTACGATGGATAAAAAAGTATTGATTCAAGATGGGATATTTGCCAGACGAGGCAGTAGGCACTCACCATACAGGATGCCCAAAATTTTTTTCCCTACATGTATTTCCTACATGTATGTTAAATGGAAACTATGAAATGTTTATCTTAACATTAACATTAACATTAATGATTTCACTCGTCTTAAATGTTTCTGAGCAGAGAATATTATTTTTGTTTTTGGTACCTTTCGAATGAATAATGGTGAATTCAGTGTCTTGAAATCACAATGCCAGTATTGTGCTGAAGATAAACCCCAATAGCTTTGTGCTGACTCAGAAAACCGCCTTTTTATTGAACCATGGAAAATATGAGCTCTTGTGGGATTTTCTTTGATTACTGGCTGGTTTAAGATTACAAACTTTGAGTTTTTGCTTGCCATTGGGTACAATAAGAACAATTATGTGTAAGGATGTGATAAACAGAAAAAGCTTTCAAATTAGAAAAGCCAATAAAGTTAATGGAGTAAGAACATAATGGCAGTTTTTTTTTATAGCACTCACACCTGCTTGCTGTCAATGAAGCCTGCTGTCACATAACGTCCCATACACATAAAGAATGCATAGAAATGTGGGAATCACATAAAAAATGTGCACTCATAATTAAGTGTATATTCATACACTTCCATAATTAAGGGATTATTTCTATATATTTTCCATGTTTGTCATGGCAGGAGGGAAAATATCCTGTAACCATATCATGACCTTTAAAACCCTTCTTTTCAAACCACGGGGAGCTCTGCCCTCCAGTTTAAAAACAGCAGAATGCAAACATTGTGTTCTTGAGAAAGAATATTCAGTTCTCAGACTGCACAATGCACAAACAACCACCCACATGCCTTTTAAAGAATTGATCGGACAGCATCACAATGTCTTAATGCTCCAATTTGAAAACCATGACAACCAACGGGTGATGTCATTGCTTCTTGGAGAACAACCGGGGGAGATGCAGGGAAGAGAGAGGCGATTGAGTTGGCATAAGAGGACACCAACCTTTCAAAGGATGCAGAAGGCACAAAAAAAACCCCACAAAAACATTTCAAATTGCTTATAAAGTTTGTTTTTTCTCCTCAAAGGCATTAAAGCTGCTAGAGACACATGAACGGCTGGTTTGTTAGGCTCACTTTATAATTAGACTTTGGGCTGCCACCATCGTTTCTCATCTCTGTGGAGAGGAAAGCACCGGTCCTCATCACACCAACCTGCCTGGAAGGTGCTCATTAAAGAAATGATGGACACACACACTCACACACAAATACATCTACAAGGATGCCTTCTGTTTTATTTACTTCAACAGCTCAAATAATTGTTTATCATTTCATTGTAAAATGAGGACAGGTTTGTTAAGCAGCTGTGCGATAGCGCCTGCCCTGCTAATCTGAGCACGACGGCACGCACGCTGCAAAGAGGAAAACCAAACATCATAATTATTACGTTGAAGTCAGTTTTGAGGATACTGGCATTTGCTCTTCTGTTTATCACCTGCAAATGATCTCAAAGCTGTAAAGGTTGATAAAACAAGCAATAATACATTTTTCAAATACGGATCTTTCAATTTCAAGTATGAATACGCAACTATGTCAGTTGATTAAACTGGGCTAGCTCCCGATAAAGTAAATTCAGGCCCTTTTCCCACTGATTAAAAACCCACCGACACCCACTAGAAAGTGTTTAATCAGCATGCATTTCATTAAATTATTCTGCTGTTAGCATTAATAGCAGCAAAACACAGAGTAGCCATGCTCATCAGTGTAGGGTGCTACACACAAGGCTGTGAAAATAGGCACAGAAACAACAGTTTACTGGCTCTAGTAACAGTAAAGCCCCCTGAGAACAGAGACAAGAAGGATTCATGTTACAGCTAACAGCTCAGTCTTAGCCTTGCTAATGTGGGGCTAATGCCCTTCATTCAATCAAGGATTATTTATTAGCCCAGTTAACTATAAAATACACACTGTAGTAAACAGGTTTATCATTTTTTTTAGTCTGACAGCTTGTCAACCAATCAGAAAACACGCACACAACATGCTGCTAGTATAATCTGAGCCAGTTTGAGCAGTTTGGGTTGTACAGCAGTTCAATTTAACTTTATTTGTATATATAGCGCCAATTCATAACAATGTCGTCTCAAGGCGCCTCACTGACAATCAGTTGATTGTCATACACTCATACATACATACTAGCCAATTAATAACAAATAGCCGATGTAAGTGTAAGGAGTGGGGGATTTAAAGTCTATGGAAATTTGTGGGAATTTAGTGAAACTGAAATTATTCAAAACTGTCAAAATGAGAGCTTTTAGGTGTGACCAAAAAAGGCAAGGCAAGGCAAGTTTATTTGTATAGCACATTTTCAGGTACAAGACAATTCAAAGTGCTTTACATAAAACATTAAAAGCATAAAAGAAGAATTACAGTAAAATCATTTAAA